>PVLD010011962.1:0-62612 GCA_004027595.1 Dinomys branickii | reverse complement strand
AAAAAAAAAAAAAAAGAGAGAGAAAGAAAAAGAAAAAAAGAAAACACAAGAACCAAAAATCCAAAGACAAGAAAGAAAACAGGCATACATCAACAACAGCAACAACATCAACAACAACAACAACAGAAAAAAAAACCGCTTGTTGCTGCTTTACATATTGATATCTTCGAAGTGTGTGTTCAGGCTAACACATACAGATATTTCTCTAACCCTTTTACCAAGATGATGCACTGCAGCCCCAAGAATGGAAAACTGACTCGCAGTTTTCCACAGTTTAAGAGTCATGTCTGGGGCTTTGTTTTATTTCATTTCTTTTTTTGCTTTTTCTTATTAACACAAAATATTCACACATATTTATGGGGCACAAGATAATAGCCTCATACACCTACTCAGTGTGTCATGATTAAATCATGATAATTAGTATTTCCATCTCCACCAACATTTATCATTTCTCTGTATTGGGAACCCTCAGATTGTTCTAGGTTTTTAGGAGTTTGTCATAAATTATTGTAGACTGTAGTTATCCTGCCGTGCTTTACAACAATTCTCTCCAACATTTTTGGCACCAGGGACTGGTTTTGTGGAAGGAATTTTTTCCACAGACTGGGTAAGGGGATGGTTTGGAGAGGACTCAAAGACATGACATCTATTGTGCACTTTATTATTATTACATTGTAATAGATAATGAAATAACTCTACAACTCTCCATAGTACAGAATCAGAGGGAGCCCTGAGCTGATTTTCCTGCAACCAGACATGTTGTACCAGCACCATCAGCATGATGCCACTGTCACACATACACAGCATAACTGGACAAGTGTGCAGGGCGAGAAAGAGGAACAGACAGAAGTGGTAAATGAAAATAGTAGCCATAAGCAGACTAAAATAAGTGTTGGATCTTGACTTAAAGCCTACCACCAGGTGCAGCTTAACTGTCACCTGGCATGCATTGATACAGTTTTGATGATAGTCTGCAGGCACTTGATTTATTATGGTCTGTCTGCCATCAAAGTGCTCTATTAATGTTAATCTGTATTGGCAGCTACTCCCCAGTACTAACATCACTGCCTCAGCTCTACCTCAGATCAACAGGAATTAGATGCTCTTAAACTTTGATGCCCCGCCTGCACCATTCACAGTAGGGTTTGTATTCCATTGAGAAACTTATGCTGCCCTGATCTGACAGGAGGTGGAACTCGGGCAGTGATTTGCGTAATGGAGAACTGCTGTAAGTACAGATGAAGCTTTGCTCACTCGCTAGCTGCTGTTCTCCTGCTGTGCACCCTGGTTCCCAACAGGCCGTAGATACTGGTCTGTGGCCTGGGGATTGGAGATCCCTGCTACACACCAGCAGGACTAATTCCTCTCACTGTGTCTTGGCACCTGTCACCTAACTTCTTTCTTTCCACTCTCCTGGGCCTTTCTCAGTTTGTTTGTTTTTTAAGGTTAGAAGAATCTTACTGGAAATAAGAATAGCTTCCTGGATTCCCCAGAAGGGTCCTTAGTGGGTGATCCTCCTTTTGCTTCTAGTGACTCTTCTATTCCATTGTCTTCTATGCAATCAAAAGAATTTTTTTTGCTTCTATAGATGAGTGAGAGCAGGCAGTGTTTATCTTTTGGTGCCTGGGTTTATATTACTGATTATAACACCCTCTGGTTAAATTCACATTGCCACTGGCAATAAGATTCCATTGTTTTGTTTAATAATATATAAACCACACTTCCTATGTCAGGTCCTCTGTGAATGGATACCATAGTGTGACTAGTACTGCAGTAAGTATGAGAATCCATGTATCTCTCTGATACGTTATTTCATTTCCTTTGGCTACACACCCAGTAGCAGGGTTGCTGGATCATATGGTAGCTCTAGTGTTAGTTCTTTGAGGAACCTCCATTCTCATTTCCACAGTGGTTGTTCCTACCAACAGTAAATCAGAATTCCCCTTTCTCCACCGCTGCATTTACTACTTTTTGTCCTTTTTATAAGCAGTCATTGTAACTAGAGCAAGATGGTATGTCAGTGTGATGTGGTTTGTATTTCCCTGATGCTTACTGATATTGAGCATTTTTTATTTTTTAGTAAATGCACTAAAGATGTGATAAAATGTTAGTAGCAATAAGAATCACAGCAAAAGCAGACATTGATATGGCCACATAGTTCTTGCAGTGGCTAAAATTAATACATAAATGATGCATCAAGTGCTGATGACAAGGTGGACAAAATGAAATGCTCCTTATTTCAAACCAGATTAAAAGATAAAATAATTCTGAGGGCAGTTTAGCAATGTCTTATGAAGTTGGAGAAAGAGCTTCCACAGAACTAACAACCCCTTTTCTATATATTTCCCTCAAAATGAAATAAAACATTTTAGGAGAATATGCCCCATGGCAGATACAAAAATCTATGGAAAGGAAAAGGGTAGGGAAAGAAATATACACAGAGATATTGGGAAGCATTCTTGACCCTGTGTTTTGAAGAGTAGCTTTTCCCTGAGGTGGAGATTTTCCACTGATGTGCTGTAGAATTATTAACATTACACAGAGGAAATCAGGGGAGAGTAATAGAAAGGGTATGACTTTAGCATTATACACACACACACACACACACACACACACACACATGTATCTTCTGTAAGTATATAAGATGTCATAATTACCTAATACATAATATACAGATGCAATGCATGAGTAGGCATACACTATCACATATAATCATTGTTGTGTAATATATATATTTGGGGATGAGTGTCACACTTCACCTGCATTGTGCTTTTGACAACTTACTCACAATACCTATGTTGCTACTATGCCTTTGAGAATTGAACTGACAAGGCATAATTGTCCTCTGTAATTATCCTATTGAGATTCAAAGTAGGAAGGTAGCTTATTCACGAAAGATTTATGTTCCCATTGCCATTAATTCATATAAAGACAGATTCTCTATCTGGCAGCCAGTGTATGTCATGGCAAGAACATATCTTTTGTTTTATAAAGAGGCACTTCATAGCAATAATGCGCTATAGAATGGGTGAAAAATCTGCCAGGATAAAAGAGGGAAGCCATCTTCCAATCATTAAATCACAGCCATTAACACTCACAGGCTAAAGGATCCGAAGTGTTCCTAAGATTCATCCAGGCCACCATTTCTTTGAGAGCCACCCTCCAGGGATTGAGACAGAGTCCTGACAGGCCCGTGCCTGCCTTAGAATTCAAACACGGACGAGGATGGATCTCCGTCCTTCTGAAGTTTTTCAATTGTTCTTTCTTCTGCTCCGGGAAGTAGCTTAGAACCCCCACAAATATTACAGGAGTGAAATGGGCAGCGAGTCAGAAGTTACCTCCTCAACACCATGAGATTTCTCTGCAGGATGTCAGTTTCTCTTCCTAGTGTGGATATTCAACCTCCCCTGACACCCAGGGCTCCTCAGAACTCTACAAATGTCCTCTAAGTGAAACTGTTCTCAGGTCTGAATTTCTATTTTGTTTTCCAACTCGTTGGAGGTTTGGATGAATAATACACATTTTATGCATTTTAGGAATTCCACGTGATGATTTGATGCACCTGTATAGTGTGAAATCATTACCACGATCAGTTGATAAACACATCCAATGTCTCAGGAGATACTGTTTGTTTGTGTAGTGAGATCACTGAGACCTGCCTAGATAAATATGAAGAATCCAACATGTTCTCATTAATTACAGCACAACAGGTTTCATTAAGGTACAAGAGGCCCCCAATACTTATCATCTTAATGTGAACAAGGTTATCTTTCTCCTCCTCCATCACCGCTCCCACAATTACCGCTGCTTTCTGTCACTGCCAGTGGAATTATTTTCATGTTTTTAGGTTCTCCAAGTGCCATTATGCTGTATTTGTCTCTGTGTCTGCTTTTTCTCACTAATGTCTTCCATATGCATCCTGAGGCTGATGTGAATTCTATCAAAATTCTGAGGGTCTTGGAAGGGGCTCATTCTCCAGGTTAGCTGCCCATCCTTCAGTACATTTTCTCTACAACCCCTTCCACTTTCTCATCAGTCACAAATTCTGTCCTCTGCTCAGACTCCTACATGGGCCAAATGCTTTTTCTTGTCACCGCTATATTCCACAAGGTGATTGACATCCTCAATACTTATATTTACATCTTTGTCATCGTCGTGAACCCACCTTCCTGTGGCAGGCACGCGAAAGCTTCCCCCGCCTGCGCATCCTGTCTGACAGCTGTCACCATCTTCCATGGCGTTGTCTTGTTCCTGTACTGTGTGCCCAGTGCCATGAACTCAGGGCCAATGGTCAGTCAGTTCTGTGTTTTGCACAGTTGTGATCACCTGCTGAGCCCTGGGATGTACCGCCTGAGGATCGAGGCTGAGAAGCACGGTGTCAGGAAAGGGATGAGTCTCCTCACACAGTGGTGCTGAGCATGGCTATGTCCAGAAGGATTCGGTTCACTGTGCTGCAGATATTTCAGCCTTTCTCATGCTGGAAGTGTGTGGGTTCAGCATCGGTATGAGCACAGGAACAGCACAGAGCCTACTGTGCAGAAGCCTCATCTGCTTCCCAAGCTGGCACATGATGGAGAGGACGGATGACGCTGCTGGGGGAGACACAGCAGGCAGGACTGGATGACCAGTGCTGTGAGGTTCCTGTAGGATAGCCTCATCTTAGCAAAGGTGGAGACTGGTTCTCTTCAAGAGGCCGCAGAGCTGGTCCCTTTCCGTGTGTGGGGCAAGAGGCTGGAGGGGCTCTCCAGGATAGATGAACACATGGAGTCAGAAAGCAGCTGAGAGTTGCCAAGGATCTCGGAGGGGAACTCCAAAATGACACAGGACAATAAAAACTCCCAGCCTGAATGATACCTGGGACGAGTTCGTGGTCTCAAAAATGGAAGAATGAATTTTAGGAACAACAGAGGTTAAGAGCAGAACATATTTACTGAGGGAAAGAAAGCTTCTGTCCAAGAGAGGGACAGAAGGGGGCCCAAGTGGGTTGTCCTGTGCATTTTAAAATATACTTGTTAGCCATTCATACATCTTTTTGAAAAAGTTTCCTTCAGATCATTTTCCCATTCCTTAATCGAATGATTTGATTTTTTGCTGCTAATTTCCTTGTATATTTTATATATTAATCTCCCACTGGATGAATCGTTTGCAAATATTTTCTCCCACTAGGCACGTAGTCCCTTCACCTACTTTTTATTTTGGCTTAACAGAGAAATCCTAATTTGCATTACAGGTCATCAGGAACAGCAGGACAGGGTGACAATTGCACATGACAATTCTGGGATTTTCAGATAAAGCCTCAATTACACAGAAGTCACTCCCAGTACCAAGTGTCCCATCAGCTCTACCCTTGTGAGCACAGCAAAAGGGACAGCCAAGTGCTGAGGTCTGGGGACAGTGGCAAGTGGATTTCTGATCTTCTCTCAGGTCACATCTGATTGAGCCCAATACATCATCTCAGTGGCAAGTGGATTCCTGATCTCTCAAGTCATATCTGATTGAGCCCAATACATCATCTGTCACTTGTTTTTCTAGTGAGTGAAGCACACCATCCGGTCAGGAAAAAGTTTGTAACATAATTTCATTTTAAGAAATCTCAATATCCTTTCCTTAACATTTAAAACTGTGATATTTGGGTTCCAGAAGGATAGATTTATGGTACTGAAAACACTAAATAATATATTATTGAGCTGTGTAGCTTTAGGAAGGCACTGAACTAACAGTCATCCTCATGTGTCTGCAATCCCGTTAGTCATTTTAAATCTTTCTTTTTTGGTACTGAGAATCGAACTCAAGACCTTGCACTTGCCAGGCAGGCATTTGTGCCACTGAGCTCAATCTTCGGCCCTTAAATCTTTGTGTGTGTGTGTGTGTGTGTGTGTGTGTGTGTGTGTGTGTGTGTCTTTTTAAGACAAGTTTTCACTATGCAGTTTAGGCTGGCCTTGAACTTACTTTGTAGCCTGGGCTGGCCTCGAACTCACAACGATCCTCCTGCCTCAGCCTCCCAAGTGCTGAGATTATAGGCATATGTTATGACACCCTGCTGTCATACTATTTATTCATATACATAACAATGTGTATGCATCTCAAAATATGCTGAATGACAGAAAACATTCCCCTGAAATGCAAATAATGTATGGTTTCACTAGTATAAAACCTAGAAAATGCAAATTCATCTAGATAGACAGAAAGCGAACTACTTAATGGGTAACGGAGGAGGAAGGAGTTAGAATGAGACCAGGGGGTCAGGGAAACTAGATACCCACAGAGTGAAGCTGGGCCTTTCCCTTACACCATATATGAAAATTAGTTCAAAATGGGTCAAAGACCTAAACATAACAGCTAAAACTATAAAGCTCTTAGGAGAAAAAGTAGGACAAAATCTTCAGAACACTGGATTTAGCAATGATTTCTTGGACACAACACCCAAAGCACAAGCAATAAAAGAGAAAATAGAATATATCAAAATAAAAAAAAAAGACTTCTGTACTTTAGAGAACACAACAGCCAGGCATAGTAAAGCACATCTGTAATCCCGGCACACCAGAAGGTTAAGGCAGGAGGGCTGCACGTTCAACCTCAGCCAATTTTAGCAATTTAGCAAGACCCTGTCTCAAAGTAAAAAAATTTTAAAAGGGATGACAATGTAGCTCAATCGGAAGGTTCTAGATTCAATCCCCAGCTATAAAAACAGCCAAAAAGGAAACCTTTGGAATGGGAAAAATATATGCAAATCATATATCTGATAAGATGTTTACATCCATAATATTTAAAGAAATTAACAAATTCCTACAACTCAGGGGGCTGGGGATATATAGCTCAGTGAAATAAGTGCCTGCCTGGCAAGTGCAAGGTCCTGAGTTCAATCTCCAGTACCACCAAAAAAAAAAAATTCCCACAACTCAACAATAAAAAGCAAATGATGTGATTTAAAAATGGGCAAAGACAGCCAGGCATGGCGGCACACACCTGTAATCCCAGCACTCAGGAGGCTGAGAAAGGAGGATCACTGTGAGTTCAAAGACAACCTTGGTTACATAGTGAGTTCAAGATCAGCCTAAACTACATAGTAAGACCCTGTCTCAAAGAAAAAGGGGGTGGTGAAGAAAGCTAGAGATGTAGCTCAGTGATAGAGTGCTTGGCTAGCATGCATGATGCCTTAGGTTCCATCACCAGCAAAACAAAAAGAGGAGGAGGGAGAGAGAGAGGGGTGGGGAGATCAGGACTCAAATAGACATGTTTTCAAAGAAGATATACAAATAACAAGCTTGTGGAAAGATATTTAACCCCACTAACCATCAGGGAAATTCAAATCAAGACCACAATGAGACAGCTATAAAGACCAATGAAAACAGAAAGTAAGAATTGAGCACACAGAGAAACTGAAACAGTTAGAGTACAAGATGGTGCAGTCACTAGGAAGAATCACATGGGAGTTTCTCAGAAATGTTAAAAATATAATTAGCATGTAATTCAGCAACTCCCCTTCTGTCTATGTACTCAAAAGAATGGAAAGCAAGGCCTTGAGGTATTTGTGCACCCATGTGCATAAGATTATTCGCAATGCCCCAAACTAAACATAATCGAAGAGTCCACTGACAGGTAAGTGGATACAAGGTGATCTATACACAGTGGAATATCATTCAGTCTTAAAGAGCAGGAAGTGCCAAAATGTTATGACATGGGTAAAACTTGCAAAGCAATACAAAGCAGTCATAAAAAGACAAACACTGTATGACTCCACTTGAGCGGGAAACCAACACAGCAAACTCAGGGATAGAAAGTAGAATGGTAGCCGGGCGTGGTGTCACACGCCTGTAATCCCAGCACCCGGGAGGCTGAGGCAGGAGGATCGTTGTGAGTTCAAGACCAGCCTGGGCTACAAAGTGAGCTCAAGGCCAGACTGAACTACATAGTGAGACTTTGCCTCAAAAAAAAAAAAAAAGATTAGTCTCTTTGGGCCAGCATTCCAACACAATGATCTCACCCCATCTTCCCCACCAGACCTTGATTATAAACAGCCAATTAAACCTTATTGTCTGCTACTTGAGTTTTCTGATTCCATGTATATGCGTTGCCAAAGGCTCATTCAGACTACACATCTGTTGCTTAATGCAAGTATTGAGTAAGGTGCTGTTCTCCCACATGCAACGCTATTCCTCTGCATCTCTGACGTTACACAGTGTCCAAGCTCATCTTTGATAAGGGAATTTTTCCCCAGCTTATGCTTCAGGCATATTTTCCAGTCACTGTGGGTGACCTGTCCAACAACCAGCAACCTGCCACCTTCTTCCTCTCTGTCAGAGCTCTCTCTCTCATTCTTTAGTGTACAAAACATAGATGACCATTTTCTCAGTGCTCCATGCAGTCCTGGGATGAAATCAGTCCTGGTCAGGACGAATATGAGAATGTATGAAGACGATTTACCTCCTTGTTAAAGAGAAGCATGAGGAGAACCTTCCCTTCCTGGCTGTGGGTACAGTTAGTTATCTGAGGATATAATGCTGGGCCTCTGGCCATCATAAGGAGATGGTCAGAACAAAAGCCACACAAGGATGGTTGATCAGAGAGTTGGGAAGAACCTGCTTTTTGTTGTTTAAAGAGTTTCACTATGTTGCCCACGCTGGCTGCAAACTCCCGCATGCAAGCAATCATCCTAGCTCAGCCTCCCAAGTGTCTGGGACTACACACACACCTCAAAGAATCTGTATCATAACATCATCAGTGAACCAATGAATTAAACAACAAACTGTACCTTGGCTCCAGGCCTCAGGATGGCCAGGGGCCCCATGACAAGGAGTCCCAATGGCCCTCATTGCCCGTAACTCAGATCCACAGAAGACCTTAACCTTAGACATTTGACGTAGTTTCTTTAAAGTTACATACACCTTTCACACATGTTTTAATTTATTAATGCAAATATTTGAAATATCCTTTTAAAATCGTATCCAGGGAATTCTCATATACTCCGTTTGGAGCTTTAGAAAGCAGAAGCGGCCTGGGCCTCTTTGACCTGCAGCTGGTTGAGCTGTGGTAGCGCTGGATTCCCCTCGCGGGAGATGCACCTTCTTCCCAGCCAGCAATGCTGACCAGTGCTGGAAGCCAGCTTCACACAGTGCAATATGTAGACATTTTATTCTACTTTAGACTGAGACTCCCAAAAAGAAGCTAAAAGCTTCTGCTGGCAGTGTTTTACTAGAAACGAGAATGCCAAGGGAATACAGTGCATCTCATGCCATGTGCTCTGAAGTCCACCCTTAGGAGATAGAACTGTAGTTCTCCCATCATTCTGGAGAATTCAGACATTGTCCTGGGAGCAATGGGAACCCACTGAAAGTAGATGGGCCAGAGTGGCTTCTTCAGTTCTATATTTTAGAAAGATCATTGGTGGCTAGTGGAGGGACACTGGGACTTCCAACTTTAGCCCATGTCTTTTGAGGTATTAATTCCAACTCGGGTCTTCTGTATCATGGCAAAGAACCAGTCCTCAGGGTTCTCGGTTGGAGGTTTCATGAGTCAAATGGCCTCTCCTGAACAAGACACTCCAGTAGCCATGCTGAAAGTCCCCAAAGAGCAAAAGCAGTCCTGTCTGAGCTGTCCTCGGGTGAAATGTATCTTCCCTGCTTGTGCCCACCTCAGGTAGGAGTAACCAAGCTAGGAGATCTCTGGGGGCAGAGCAGGTCCAAAGAGTGCAGGGGACAGTCTCTCATTGGACAACTTGGGTGTCTGATGTCTTATTTTCTGGAACAAGCTGTCCATTTTCATTCTCCATCATTTCCTTGTACTGACGTTTGAAGAAGCCAGCCTGGGAGAAGGTCAGGAAGTCCAGTAGACAAGAGAAGACATAACAAGGAAAGAGGGACAGATGACCATTTCAGAACCTCTTGTGTTCAAAGCGCAGCAATGGAAACTTTTATGCCTCATGTCATTGAGACTCAGACAAGATTCTGTGAGCTATGAGTAGAACCACCTTCACAGTGAAAACATCAAGACCCACAGTAGACCAGGCATTTACCTCACCAAAGAAATCAAGAACTGTGGTAGTGTCAACCCAAGTCTGTGCTTTTTGTTGTAGTCTGCTGTCAAGTAGAAAAGTGGAGAAGATAAAAAAGAAAGAGAGATGAGAGGAGGGCCGAGAGGCAGCCAGGAAGGTACGAACAGGGGGACCAGTGGGGGACCAGTGATATCACGGGCAGAGGGATCTTCTTGCATGCCAGAAACTAGAGAGAATGTACATCTCTTTCAACAATGAGCTCTTTCTTATCTTATAGAAAGAGCCCTGTCAAAGCCTGGACAGGGAAGGGGTAAAGCACTCACCTTGTACAGTAAGGCTATGATAAGGGCCAGAAGCAGCAGGCCTCCCACAGAGCTGCCCACCATGAGGGGGATGGGGTTGTGGACCTCATACTTCTCCAGCATTGTCTTCACCTGGAGTAGAGGTGACCCCACCAGTAAGCATCAGGCCTCTTGCTGTCCCAGACTCCTGCAGGTTCCCCAGCTTTCAGCTCCCACGCCTCCCTCCCCAGGCCCAGCTCCAAGCAGTGATAGGAAAAAGTCCTGCCCAGAGGCAACTGTCCTGCCCTGCGACCCTCCTCCCTCCTCCCTCTGGGCTTGCCGATGCTCAGCCAACACACACATGCAGCATCCGGGCCCTCTGACCAGCCCGGCCACTGCCTACCACACACTCGCTACCTGGGCTCTCAGAAATGCCTCCTGCCCTGGAAGCTGGGAATACGTGGATCTGTCAAACGTGATTTCAGCCACACTGACGACCACCACCTTCTTCTGCAGTGTCTGCGAAAAGGAGGGGGAGTGCGGGGCTTAGGTTCCAGGGGAGGCTCAGGGTTGGGGGAATGTGCCGGCCTGAGGAAGGCGCAGACCCGTCCAGTACAAGAGGGAGCTGGCGGAGGGGCCCCGCCACTGAGCCACTCACCTGGCTGACCCAGCCGAAGCTAAGGTTGCCCTTCAGGATGAAGTCAAGCTCCTCCTGGATGCCCAAGGAGGGGACATCACAGCGAAACCTGAGGCAGTCAGCGACGGAGCAGTCCTGGGGACACAGAAGCAGCCTGAGGCCAGAGGAAGACGAGTGTGGTGACAGAAGACAACATTCAGCACTGCAGCTGAGCACACAAGGCTGTCCAGCAAGTGTCCTTCAAGACACAGTCCGACCCGTGAATTAGATTCCTCCACCATGAGGCGCACAGTAGGGAGCAGCCCGCAGCCCTTCTCACCAGCTCGGGATTCTTCCGAATGTGAGTCAGGAAGTCGGCCTCTGTGGGACTCAGTCTCTCCGAGGAGCACCGGACGGACGGGTTCTGGGAGAAGACATGGAGGGCACGAACACGTCGGTTCGGACACAGCGCCCCCGGGAGCAGGGTGTTCGTGGAGGAGCGGCGCACGGCGGGGAGCTCTACTACCTGGGGGTGGGAGACCTCCACCTCCGTCCATACAGCTGCCCCGCTCAGCCCTACAGGCACCCAGAAGTTGACGGTGACAGGCACGTCCCTCTGACCCAGGTTATTCACCTGCGCAGGGAGAGGGGGTGAGAGCAGAGACCTCCCCAGATGCCCAGCTCACAGCCCGAGCACCTAAGGCCCTAGCACCTGCCTGGTATCTGTGCATGGCCACACTGCTTCCCTCCTCCTCCGAGGCTGAGAAGTTGAGGTACTTGACTGACTGCTCCTGGCTGGAGAGAGAAGAGGCAGGAGAGGATGTGAAGTCCCACAGGGACCTCCCCGAGGCCCTGCCTCTGGCGCAGTGGGACAGGCAGCAGTGGGGCCTTGTGAGGTCTGTGGTTTGGGTGGGAAAAGGCCGGTTCAGGGAGCCGAGTTAGGTGCCTGCAGGAGCTTCCCACAGTGGAGGCTGCTGGGGGCCTGGCTGGGGCCCTGTGAAAGGAGCCAAGATTCACACTGTTGCCTGGCCGGACAGTGAGACCGCAGCCCACACCACTCCGCACGCCATTTTCCCTCTCGGTTCCCAGGACCTCTCTGTGCCGCCCATCCACACAGTCGCTTCTGCAGACTGTGACTGAGCTGGAGAGGCACACGTGGCTAGAGGTGGCCCTAGCCATGAGAGAACGTGTGAGAACCCGGCGCACAGCCCAGCAAACACACCCTGAGTGTGTACCTGCTGGGCCGGCGGATGTGTGAGTGCAAATGAGGATGTGAAACACGGAGCGCCTAACAAGAGGCATCCTGGGAGAGCAGGGCTTTGTGTTCGGTTTTGATAACAGAGGACCTCAGTGAACTTTTGCCGATGTCAAATTAACATATAGAAGGTCACCACAGCACTGCGCCTGGCACAGAGCAAGCGCTGGGAAGATGTTTGCTGAAGGAAGGTTTCTGCTCAAACACTTGGCTACCTCTTAGTTTTAAACTCCTTATCGGATCCTTCATGGGTGGCATTTTAAGGGCCTTCATCCAGCTTCTCCCTGACAGCCAGCCTCTGCAGCTGGTAAATCCTCTGTCCCTCCTCTTGCCAAAGGGACAAAGGGGAGGAGGGTCCTAAAGCCCCACAGGGTCTGTTCCTTGCAAGAAACTGTCCTGCACAAGTAAAAAGAAAACCCATGAATTGGGAAAAAATTTTAGCTGGCTGTCCCTCAGACAAAGGTCTTCTATCTAGAACATATAAAGAATTAAAAAACATCAGCTCCCCAAATTCAAAGACCCAACCCAAAAATGGGCAGCTGAGATGAACACACACTTCTCAGATAAAGAAGTACAAATGGCAAATAAATACATGAGAAAATGTTCAACATCATTAACCACTTGAGAAATGCAAATTAAAATAACATCGAGATTTCACCTCACCCAGTAAGAATGGCTAGCATTAGGATATCAACCAATAACAAATGCTGGTGAAGCTGTGGAGAAGTAGGAACTCTTCTCCACTGCTGGTGGGAATGCAGACTGGTGAAACCACTGTGGAAATCAGTTTAGAGATTCCTCAGCAAGCTAGGTCTGGAGGTCCCATTTAATCCAGCTATTCCCCTTCTGGGTATTTTCCCAGAAGGTCTGAAAACATCATATCACAGCAATATATGTGCCCCCATGCTCATAGCAGCACAATTTGTAATGGCTAAATTGTGGAAGCAACCCAAATGTCCATCCACTGAGGATTGAATAAAAAATTGTGGTTCTTTTATATAATGGAATATTACTCAGCTATAAAGAAAGATATACACAAGGCTTTTATAGGTAAATGGTCACAACTAGAGACCATACTCATAAGTGAAATAAATCAGATCTGCATGTGTAAGCAACATATTATCTCACTAGTATAAGAACCTGAAAGAGTGAATAAAAACTAGGAGGTACGATAGACACTGTGAAATGAAAGGAAAATGCTAAAAAGTAAAGGGCAACTGGGGTGTGGGAAAGGAGAAGGGAAAGAAGGGGAAATTATGTATGTTTGTATAAAGGAAAATTATGTATGTGTGTATACACAGGATAGCTGACATAGTTGAACTACTGACTTCTATCGCTTTACTGAAAGGAACAATTAATGATTATTTGATCAATCTTGCATGTCTCTATTTGTTCTCCTGAGAAACCACTTTGAAGATATCAATACATAATACAACCACCACTGATACTTTCCTACTACTTTGTCTGTAACTCTGTATTGCTTGTATTGTTCTTACGCTATTTTGTAAATGTATGTCTGTTAACATGTTTTCCTTCTCTTCTTTTTAAAATTAAAAAAAAGGAAACTGTCCTGCACAAATGTCAAGAGCAATTCTGATCAGCGTGGCAGGGCATGCCTGTAGGCCCAGTACTTGGGAGGCTGAGGCAGGAGGATTGCCATAAGTCTGAGGCCAGCCTGGGCTACATGGCAAGACCCTGTCTCAATCCCCACCAGACCCCCTAAAAAAGAGCAGTTCTGAAAGAACCACTTTGGGGAAGCCCAGGGCTATAGAGTCTTTAGTAGTTGAGATGCCCCCCTGCAGGGTTCCCTCACTCCCTCTTCCCACTGCCATTGCTTGCACTGTGAGGGCCACTGAGGGCCCATGTGTTACAGGCTTGGTCCTGGGCATTGCTGTTGGGAGGTGGTGAACCCTAAAGAAAGTGGGGCCAGGTGGTGTGACGCTAAAAGAGACCTGGGACTGCAGTCCCTTCTTCCTCTCTTGTTTGCTCTCTGGCCTGAGGTGAGCCATTCTCTCCCGCTATGCACTCCTGCCACGAGGCGCTGCCTCACCACAGGCCCAAAGGGACGAGGCTGATGGAACATGGACTGGAACCTCCAAACTGTGAGTGGAAGGGAACCTTCCGTCTCTGTAAGCTGATTGTGTCGGGTTTTTCTCACAGTGATAGAAAGCTGGTTAACACCCCCACATCCTCCCACGCTGCAGAAACACACCCAGGGGTGCTGCCCTTGAAGAGATTCTGACTTGGGTCATGGTGACACTGTGCCCCAACGAGGCTGCCAGGACCTCAAAGACGGAGACCTGTCTCCTATGTCCAGGAAACCCAAGAGAATCTTGGGTTCTGAGACTTATCACCTCTATTGATTATAGGTTATAATGATAACGATGTCACACTTTCTCTGACTAGCCCACAATAAACACCCACTGATCACTCAGCACTGCTTGAAGGATCATTTGGATCAATCAAACTAAAACAAGCCGGACAGTCCAACTGCTGCATGAAGTGGGGAGCCCGCCCGCTCCCGCCCCCACCCCCACATCAGAGCGACGGAGAGGTGCCAGGGCTACCTGCTGATCACGGTGTAGACAGCGTACTTCACCGGGAGCTCCAGCTGGAAGCTCGTCTTGTTGGTCCTGGGGATGTTATTCTCACTGGAAGACGAGGAAAGGCTGGTTGGCAGGGGCCGCGGAGGAGGATGGAGCGAGAGGCCGAGGGTGGGACGGGCGCTGCCCGGCTGGTCCTGCTCACCTGCTCACGCCGGCCGTCATGAGCAGCCGGTTTCCCAGCGCAGCTTTTGGGGAGACATCAAAGGTGACCACAAAGGCCATCTGAGGAGGAGGGAGGAACAGGGAGATCGCAGAGGAGTTCAGCAGGACGGGCCGGGGACAGGGCTGGGCCGGGGTCAGGCTGACCTGTGTGCCTCCGCGGAGGATCAGGTGGGTGATGCTGCAGCGCGTGCTCCAAGGACCCCGCGGCCCGGTGGGGGCGCTGTCACACGTCAGCCTCGGGGAGCGCAGCTGCTGCTGGTTCTAGGCAGAGGCAGGCGGACAAAAGACAGCAGGGATTTGCCCCTGCTCCAAAGAGACTTGGTGACATGGTGACACAGCTTAAGGTTATGTTTTTTGTGTGTTTGCTTGTTTGTTTGTTTTGTCTTTTTGAGACAGGGTCTCGCTGTGCAGTTCAGGCTGGCCCTGAGCTCACTTTGAAACCCAGGCTGGTCTCAAACTCGCAACAATCCTCCTGCCTCAGCCTCCCGAGCGCTGGGATTACAGGTGTGTGCCACCACGCCCGGCTCAAGGTTATGTTTTTAAAAGATCCTTAGACACTGCTCCAATTTTCTCCGAGTGTATAAATCTCATTTATTAGTTTCCTTCTTTTTATTTATTGTTATTGTACAGGACCTTTATTATGGGAATTTCCAAACGTTCTCAAAGTAGAGACTACAGAATCAACCTCCAGGTATCTATCACTCAGCTGAAGATATTAGCAATTTTCAGCATTTGTTTTATTCAGCTATTCTACACTTTTTCTTTCCCTGAATCTTTGAAAGCAGATTCCAGATATCGTATTATTTAATGCAGGTATACTTCAATGTAGACTGCCAGCTAATAAAAATAATTTTTAAATATTACCACACGACTCAAAAGAACACACCCAACAGAATTAACAATAACTCCTTAACATACTGATCATGTTTCCTGGATTATCTCCAAGTATATTTTTTTACTGCTCACTTGCTAAAATCAGTATCCAACAAAGGTCACAAACAGCGCTTGGCTGACATGTCTAGGAGCATTTCAGGGATGGGGCCATCATTCTCTACACGCTGGAGGGTGCTTCTCCTACTGCGTTTTTTCATGTCAACTAAAATATCCTCCCACTGGGAATAAGACATGGCAGATATAACAAACAAATATAAATGGACCTGGATTAGATCCCCATTCAAATAAATCAGGGGCAAAAAGATATTTTGAGACCATTAGGGAAATTAGACTGTGAGCTAGGTGCCAAAGAATCCTTCAGTCCTTGGGGTAAAGTCATGGTTCTGAGATCATGTAAGAAAGACATCTCCAGTGCTCAGAACTGTAGAGTGAAATAAGAAGGAATGTGACTCCTTACCATCTGCAATTTGTTTTAAAATATTTCAGCAAAGGAAAAAATAGATGGAAACATGGGGCAAAAAAATGTTGGTAAGTGTTGAATCTGAGTGATAAGTTTTGGGGAGATATTTTGAACTATGGTCTATTCTTTTCTTTATTTCTTTTATTTATTTATTTATTTTTGGTCTTTTGAGGCAGGGTCTCACTTTGCAGTTCAGGCTGGCCTTGAGCTCACTTTGTAGCCCAGGCTGGTCTCGAACTCGTGGCAATCCTCTTGCCTCAGCCTCCTGAGTGCTGGGATTACAGGCATGAGCCACCACACCCGGCTGGTCTATTCTTTTCAATGGTTACGTTTTTTCATAATAAAATTTTTGCAACAGAAAAACGTCTGTTTCTCTTCAACTCCCTTGGTTGTAGTTCTGTCTTCTAGAACAGAGATTGGCAAATGGCCCACATCCTACTGTTATAAATAAAGTTTTATTGGATCACACATATGCTTATTCACATTAATGGGCACTTTCATTCTACCACAGGAAAGTTGCTGGAAGCTGTACAGTTCATACAGGTGAAATATTTCTATCTGGTTCTTCCTAGAAAATCTATGTCAAACCCCAATTCAGAGTAGCCAATAAGCACTTAGGAGGCTGAGGCAGGAGGATCATTGCAAGTTTGAGGACAGCGTGGGCTACATAAGTGAGCTCAAGGCCAGCCTGAACTGCATAGTGAGACCCTGTCTCAAAAAGACAGCAAACAAACAAAACCCCAGAGTATCCAATAAATTTGACTGTTTCTTCTACATAATAATGTTTCAAATATTTGAAGGTTGGGGCATTTGTTCCTTTGAAAGAGGGTGTTGACATGGTATGGCATATAAAGAAATTTCCAGTGGGGTACCCTCCTCTCCAAATTAGCAACTTCCAGAATCTCATTTTTGACAGCCAGTATCTTTAAAATGTGAAACTCAAAGTTGAACACCACCTGAGCAGAAAGAAGCTTCAGACAATACCACCGTGTCCACCTGAGACCAGGCCAGACTCCTGGCCTATTACAGCTATTAAGCAATGGCCGCCCAGTCTGAGTTTCGAACCTAGCACAGATCTGTCTAGGAAATACCTGGTGTCCTGCCACCCGGCGATAGGACAGCCCTTCTGGGTAGGAGAAAGTCACTGTGGTTCCATAGGAGTCTTCGCCATCATTGGACACTGTCACTTCTGCGTTCAGTTCCAGGTCGCTTCCCACCACCAGGGTCTTCAAGCTGGGTGTCGGGGAGGAGGAGATGAGTCTGGGACTGAGGCGTGAAACGGGCTGGGGTAAAGCATGGGGCGGGGAGGTAGAAGACAGCGCGGCATACTCAGGTCCTGAGTCCCAGGTCCTAGAAGGGAGGCAGACCCCTTGGCAAACCTAAGCAGGTGGATACTTACCCCGAGAAGCCAAAGGTGACAGCAAGGTCATCCTGGCAGATGTGGTCAGCGCCACAGTTCTTCTCAAAGGGAAGCTGAGAGAAGGGCCATGCAGGGTTTGCCTGAGACCCAGCGCCACCCAGCAGGACCCCCAGAGAGCCCTGAGCCTTGCACTCACAGAGGCCGTGAAGTATGTCTGAGCATCTGCAGCCAACATGGGCCGGAGGCCTCCGAGGGACGGGATGGGCTTGCCCTCCAGAGAGAAGTTGAGGCGCAAAATAACGGGGGTCACTGAGTCCTCCACACAGGCCTGGAGCACAAGCATTGAAGGGGAGAGTATTGAGGAAAGCCCCAGGCAAATACCCGCCTGCACTCGGTAAGCTCGCGTTGGTGCTGTCCTGCCGCACAGAATCTGCCCCGTCCTCCTCTGTGCAGGTTCCTCCTTCTCCTCAGTGTCTTCCCCATCTGCCCCCCTCTCTGTTCTCATCCTTCGTTTCACCATTCTGGTGAGCGTCTATCACAACCTGACATCTGCTACCTAGAAACTCAGCTACTGTATGTTGAGCACCGCCTGCATGCCAGACCCTGTACTGAGCTGAGTGCCAGAGAGCGCCAGAACACGCCCTGGTCCTTCCTGGCCAGGCCTGCTGCCCCCCTGCAGATGGCCCCCGCCCACATCCAGCTGAGGCTGCCTCACCTGCAGAAGCAACTCCACAGTCTCGCAGTGCTGGCTCAGCCCAAAGACTTGCTTTTGACTCAGAGTCCGGGTATTCGTTGTCTTGAAGAGGGCACGGGGACTCAGGCGGCCAGGATCAAGGGTAAGTTCAAAGGTCACAGAGCTCTGGAAGTTACCTAGAAAGGAACACAGTGCATGGGAATGACAGAGAGAGACAGAGAGAAAGAAAGGGCGGGGAGAGAGAGATGGAGAGGAAGACGGACAGGGACTGGGAGAGAGACACAGAGACAGAGAGACAGAGATACAGACAGAGACAGAGAGACAGAGACAGGCAAAGAGAGAGATAGACAGGGGGACGCTCCTGGGCAAGGAAGGGCCAGGCAGGAGACAGTAGTCCTGTGTCAGGGGACCCCAAGAGTCAGGGTGGGTATCCAGGGTTGGCTGGGGGAGGACTCACCTCCTTGACTCTTGGTACTTTCATCAATATCAAAGCAGACAGTGGCATCACCCAGCTCCTGGACAGGGGCCATCTGCTCCTGACACTCAAACATAGACCGGGAGATCTTTTCATGTGTGAAACTCATGGTCACTGCCACCCTGAGGATAGGTCTCGTCCTGTGGGGAGAGCACCGAGCTGAGCCTAGGCTCTTGGCCTTGGCAGCACAACTGGGGAGGGGCAGTGGGTGGGTGTCCCGCGTGGGCCTCCGATCACACAGGGAGCGTCCGAAGCAGCTGCTCTCACCTGAGCAGCAGCACGTGTCCCTGGGACCCCACGGCCAGATCCGCCAGTCCATCCAGGGTGAGGTCCTGGCCCCCGCTCAGGGACTGACCGAAGTGCTGGAGCCGGGGGGTGATCTGGGAGCCTGTGACCCTCTGGCCAGAAGAGAGAGCAAGTCATACTGGGTGTTGCAGGGAGGAACTGGGCCCTGATTTGAATGTGGTCAAGAGGTGAAGTATTGGAGGCGTGGTCCCCAGTGTGCTGGATCTTCTAAGAAAGGGAGTGTAGGGAGAGGTGACTGGGTGGGTGGGGGCACTGATCTCAGAGGGGATTAGACATGGCAGTCCTTCTGTGATTGGTTATTCCCAGAGAGTTACGCAAGAACGAGAGTGATAGAACAGGGTAGTGAGTGCCTACAACCCAGCTCCCCAGAAGGCAGAGGAAGAACTGCAGGTTCAAGGCCAACCTGGGCAATTCAGTGAGATCTTTTTTCAAAATGTTAAAAAGGATGACAGTTTTTTTAAAAAGCTGGGAATGTGGCTCAGTGCTCCTTGAGTTCAATCCTCAGGTACCTCACAATGCACCCCCCCTAAAAAAAAAGCAAGGCAAACCCGGCCTCTTCATGCTGTCCGGCTTCCTGTCTTGACCTCTCCTTGCTACAAACCTGCCCACTACAATGCCATCAGCCGTGGGGTGACCACAGCCAGGAGCCCTTGTGGGAGCCAACGCTGTGCTGGTTCTAAACACCATACATGCATGAGCTCCTTTAGGCCGCACAGCAGCAGCTGGCGGAGACTGGTTCTGTCACAATCATCAAACTGAGTGTCCTGTGCTGAGTTTCACAAAGGAACTGAGCACAGAGAGGCGAGTAGCTTGACCAGTAACACACAGATATGGCAGAACTTCGGGGACCTTTCGTAATGCTTGTTATGTGTCAAGGAAGTAACAACTTTCTTGGGATACCATTCACATGCTGTGCAGTTCCACTCTTTGAAGCACACAGCCCAACAGGGTTTAGTGTGTTCACAGAACTGTGACACCATCTCCTCAGTCAGTTTCAGAACATTGCAACCACTTCAAAATCGACCCCACATCTGCTGGAGGTCACCCTGGTCCTTTCATTTTTCTCATGCCCAGCCCTAGGCTAACTCTATATAGATTTGCGTATTATTTTGTACTAATATGATCATACACTACATGGCCCTTTGTGGCTGGCTTCTTTTACTAAGCATAATGTTTTCAAAGTTCATCTACATTGTATCCAATATCAGCACTTCATTCTTCACTAGTTGATAAATATTTGGATTATTCTCCCCTTGGCTATTATGAATATTGCTGCAAAGAAGATTCACATACAAGAGGTTTTTTGTTGGTTTTCTTTGTGGGGGGGGATTGTTTTGTTTTGTTTTAGACAGGATCTGCCTGTGTAGCCAAGGCTGACCTTGAACTTCTGGTAATCCTCCTGCCTCAGCCTCCCCAGTGCTGGAAGTACAGACATGCACCACTACACAGCCAACTCACGTACAAATTTTTGTGTGGATATGTTTTCAGTTCTCTGGTAGAACTGCTGGATTATATGGCAACTCTATATTAAATCTTTTGAGTAACTGCCGACTGTTTTCCAAAGCAGACATACCATTCTACATTCCCACTAGCAGTGCAAGAGGCTTCCAAATTCTCCACAGCCTCCCCAACACTTACCATTATCAGCCTTTCTAATTCTAGCCACTCTAGTAGATTCAGAACTGTACCTCGCTGTGGTTTTGACTTGCTGATGCCTGATGACCAGTAACGTTGATGTCTTTTCATGTGCTTATTGAACCATTGGTCATCCTCTTTGAGGAAGTTTCCCTTTCGATCCTTTGCCTACTTTTTAGCTGGAGTTTCTTCAGTTTTTGCAGAGGAAAGTAACCCTCCCTTCTCAAGGAACTTTGTTGCTTTGGATGCAGTGTTTCTCCCTAGATGGGCATTGCTGGGCTCACAGCGGGCAGAAATAGAATGAAATCACACAGCTACACAAAGGTCTTCACGTACCATCTGCAATTTTGAAGCTACTAGCAAAAAAAGAAACCTAAGGAAAGCATTTCAAGGTATTATTACTGGCATCAGGTTTTCTGAAGCTCAGGAAATAATAGGAAGAACTGACAAATTGAATTATGCCAAATTAAAATGCTTCTGCAAAGCAAAGGAAACAAACAACAGTGTGAAGAGACAGCCTGCAGAATCGGAGGGATATTTTGCTGTACACTCCTCAGATAAATTAATCTAGGATACATAACGAACTCAAAAAATCTAACAGCAAATGAACAATTAATCCAATCAGCAATGGGCAAATAACGTGAACAGACAGTTTTCAAAAAAAGCCCGAGGCCAATAAATGTATAAAAATAAGCTCAACACCTTTAGCCATTAGAAAAATGAAAATCAAAACTATATTGAAGCCACGTATGGTGGCACGGGCCTACAATCCTAGCACTCTGGAAGGCTGAGGCGGGAGAATTTCAAGCTCCAGCCCAACCTGGGCAACTTAGCAATTTATTGAGACCCCATCTTAAAATTTAAAATTAAAAAGGCAAGAAGGGCACCTGAGGTTGTTGCTCAGTGTGAAGGCCCTGATTCAGTCACCAGTACTACAAACAAACAAACAAAACACATAGTCTGAGATTCCACCTTAACCCAGTCAGAAGAGCTATTATCAAGAAAACAAAATAAGCGCTAGTGAGGGTTCAGGGAAAAAGCAACGCTTACACGCTGTCAGTGGGAATGGGGTACTGCTGTTGTGGAAAGGCGTAGAGAAGCTCCTCAGAAAACAAAGTGTAGAATTATTATATGATCTAGCTATACCACTCCTGGGAATAGACCCAAAGGAATCAAAGCGAGCACATGGAAGAGTGCCCTGCAGCGCTGTTTATCTCAGCCCTGTTCACAGCAGCCAGGACAGGGGCAGCCCACACGCCCATCAACCAATGGACAGAGAAGCAAATATGTATATACAGTGGAGTATTATGCAGCCAGGAAAGAACAAAAGCAATAGACCGAGTATGGTGGTGCATGGCTGTAATCCCAGCACTTGAGAGGCTGAGGCAGGAGGATTCTTGTGAGTTCAAGACCAGCCTGGGCTACAAAGTGAGCTTAAGGGCAGCCTGAGCTGCATAGCGAGATCCTGTCTCAAAAAAAAAAAAACCAAAGAAGCAAAGAAAATAGAAGAGGGCCTATCAAGGAGAAGGGAATTAGCCAGGTGTAGGTAGGAGTAGGTAGTAGGCAGGTGGACGCCATTAAAACCCATTGGGTGCATTAGGGAAATGTCATAATTAAACAATTAATATGCACTAATGCTTATAATTCTTAAAATAAGGGGAAATAAAATATTTTTAGATCGTGTAGTGTCCAGAGAGACGAGGGGGTGAGGAGGAGGACAAGGCAGCTGGACCTAAAGTGATGGGCAGTAGGGAGCCCCGAAGACCCGGGGCAGCATTGCGTCGCCACTCCTGCTCTGCCACGGCCTGCGGACAGGGCCAACCACACCCGTAAGCTGGGTTTGCTGACACCAGCACTGCGCACCCTGCAGAGCTCCTGGGAGGTGAAATGGCCTGGGTGGGAACTACGCAAGCATCAGCTCCCAAAGTGAGCAGTGCATGGGCCCTGTGCAAGTCCAGCTCGGTCCCACAGGTGTCATCCACTGCTGACAGGATGCCTGGCGCTGGGCGAGGAGGTGAAACCAGTGAAAGGGGAGGGCTTGCCCGGTGGCGGGGTGAGAGAGAGGGAGAAGCGAAGAGGGACACGTCACCGTGACGGAAGAGCGGCCGGGCCTCACCTGGCTGTGGGACCGGCTCGTGCCCCCTCCCGAGACTCCGTGAAACACATAGACAGCACCCCGGTTCTCCTCCTCTCCGGGGGCCCCGATGGCCACGTCTGTCAGCTTGTCCCCGTTCACGTCACCCAGCACGGTCATTGCTGCCCCAAAGCGGCCCCAGGGATGGCCCTGCTCACCTTGCAGAAGAGCCTCACACTTCCATGGAGCCCTCTGCTGAATAAAACCAGTGTCAGGCCCCACAACAGGCAAACCTGCCACCCACACCCAGAACTCCAGCCCAGGTCCCACAGCCACTCACCCCCTTGGGCAGGGGACACACGGACACCCGGCCCCCTCGGTTGGGCGTGTAGTAATGCGGGGCCCCGATGAGGACCAGCTCAGTGGCGCCATCCCCGTCCACATCCACAGAGCAGAGGGAGGCCCCAAAGTAGGAGCCGATCTGAGGGCACAGCCAGAAGTCATCCCGCCTGCCCCAGCCAGGCACCGCCCCGCTATCACCTCCGCCCAGTGCCAGAACCTGCCCCAGGGCCCCAGCGCCCCTCACCTTTCCCTCCTCTGCCCCAGACACCCGAACGGCCCACTCCGGCTCTCTCTTCACCAACCTGTGTCCCTGCGACCTCGGCTTGTGGCCTCCAGCGCCTGGACGCCTGGACGAAGATGATCACCTTCCCGGTGTGCTGGTGGCGAGGGGCCCCCAGGACCAGGCTCTGCACCCCCTTCCAAAGGGCCGGTTCAGTGGCATAACCTTGGGGAGGGGGCGGGCTTCAGCACCTAGGCGTCCTTCTCCCGAGCGGGGTGTCCCTCACCAGCGCCCTCCCCGCCTCCTCTCACCCAGGTAAGAGTCCTTCATGTCCGCGTGCTCCTGAGACATGTTGATGAAGGCGGGGTTCCCATTTAGGGGATACAGGAAGGCACCTCCAGACCAGCCGAAGCTTCCCACAGCCCCCAGAACTGGTCCATCCTGAGAGGAAATGATTTCCAGGTTGAGCAGGCTGGAGCACGAAGACAGCAGCAACTCCAGCTCCCGACTCCACGCCCACCCAACGCTCACCCTTGCCTCCCCCCCCCCCCGCGCCTCCTCCTCACGCTCCATCATCGCCTCAAGGGACATCACTCACAGGGGCGAATGCAGCGCTGAACCCCTCCTGGGACATCTCCAGCTCAAAAGAGCTACTGCTCACCACCTCTGTACCTGGGGAAGGAAGATAGGGTGCCGGCCTTTCCTGGGAGAAACATGAGCCATGCCTGGTCCAAGAAAGATTCTTAGGAAAATCTTAGGATTGGGGATCAGAGGCTACAGCAAACGTTAGTGCCTGACATGAAAGTCCAGATTCCAAAAAGAAAATCACCTGTAGCTGAGGCTTTCTGAAGAGAGCAGCTCGGTCTCTGACTTACCCTCAATGGCAAAGATCTTCTCCTTCAGCTGGTTCTGAATAGCCCTCAAAGCATCAAAGTTCTCCACTTTAAATACGTACAAGGGGCTCGATGCAATCTGATGTAATTCGTTCAGGCTAGTTATTCTTTCAAAAGCTGTTCCAACCTGTAGAGCCAGCAGAGACCCAGTGGGTGAAAATAATAAATGATGTGCTGGTACATCCTGTGTGTTGATAGGCTCCGAGAACTCTGATGGGGCAGACTTATAAGACAGAGGAGGAACAGATGCCTCTGATAGCATGGAGGAGTTTAAGGAAAAGAATCCTGGGTCCCCGGGCTGAGGCAAAGTCGTCATCCAAATGCAGTGGGAGCTGAGGAGCTGGGGATTTTTACCCGGAAAAGGGAGGCAGACTGGGGAGGATGTGGGGGTGAGGCACCTCGCACCCCACTCCGGGCCTTACCCCAATTGCATAGCGGATAATGCCTGCCGCCTCAGCCTGAGGGATGATGTCCTTATAATCCAGCCTATCGCCTTCTTTATACCCGTCAGTGATGACAATCAAGATCTTAGTGGCCTCCCTGCGGGACCCACTTTGGGCAGTGAACAGCCGTCTCCTGTCAGGAAAGAGGGTCCAGAGGTTGATGAAAACTCCATACCAGCCTCTGATGCCTTTGTGAAAATGAACAGATGCCCCCGGCCTCTGGGAGGCCCCGTCCCACTGAGAGGTCCCCAACTTGGCAAAGGTGGCTTTTCAGCTTCTGCAAGGCTTTCTCAGGGAGGCAGGTGAGGGCCAAGGCAGGCCGTGGGGGAGCCGAGGCTCACATGACTTCTCTGATGGCCGTGGCCGTGTGGGTGTATCCTCGTAGCTGTCTCACAGAGTCCAGCAGGCTTAGAGGGTCTGAGCTGGAGACGAAGTCCTTGAAGGTGAAGTGTGTCCAGAACTGGTCCGAGAACTGCATCAGAGAGACCTGGGAAACCCACATGGGCCCAGGGCGGAGGTTACTTCCCTGGGGCCCTGGCACTTCCACAGCCAGTGCCCCCCACCCCAGCAGTGCCCGGCAGGCCTGTCTCCCTGTGGGCACACCTGGACGCTGGGCCTTGGGAACTGGCGCATCACAGATCTCACAAAGGCTATCATCTTAGCAAAATCATAGGAGCTGATGCTGCCAGAGCCATCGATCAGGAACACGATGTCCTGATCCTGCCTTGGGCACTCTAGAAAAAGAGGGGGCCTTGGTCCTTCAAGGGGCACTCCCAGGAGCCCGGGACCTCCTGGTTCTCCCAGCCCCCCTCGCCCTCCCTCAATCCACACCCTCTTTGTCAGGACTTCCCTAAACACCCGCCGCCTCAGACAGGGCCCTGAGCCTCCTAAAGCCTCTCACACAGAGGCCGCTGTGACTGAACTGCTTCCCCCTGCTCAGCCAACCTGATTGATTGATTTAAAAAAGTGAATGCTACCACGATCTAGACAAGAAGCGGAGAGCCCTCTTTCCACCTGGGCCACCTGTGACCACTGCCCTGTGCCTGAGCCCGCCTTGCCCTGCATCTCAGCCAAGGAAAGGACCTGGCACCTGCCCTAGCCACAGTCTGTCCTCATGGGTCGAAGCTGCATTGAACTTCTGTTCAATAACTTTAACGTCATCTCTGACAACAGCCCCACGCTGACCATGTTCTGCTCTTAGCTGGAATATGGGCCCCCTCCCCTCCACTTCTGAGCAGAAGCAGAACCCGCCCCAAGAAGAGGAAGCTCCTCCAGCTTCTCCTGCCCGCTTCTCCTTTCTGCATCATGGGCCTTCCACAAGAAAGCGCCCTCCCCGGCGCTCTGATGACCCCTGTGGGCGGAGTGCTGACCCAACAGGTCTGGAAAGGGCATCTATCAGGGGCCAAATGTCAGTTTCCCCAAAGTGAATCTGAAGCCAGGTTGGGTCTGCAAAGCTCACTGTTCTGCTTGCTTATCTCCCACGCCTGTCAACACCAGAAAAGCCAAGCCCTGCGCCGCAGTCTACATGATGACAAGTACCTGACCACGCGCACGCGCACACGCACATACACAGACACACACACACACATAATGTAATTGATATAATCAGAAACACAATGAGTGTTTAATTTTCTAAAATTTTATGACAGTAAAAGACACATTGCTATTAACCTCCCTCCCTCAAGACACTCCTCATTTCTTCGCATACGCTTGTCCCATCCTTCTTACTTTCTGAAGCACTTCTGGCGTCCTTTTTAGTGGCTGCCTCAGTGTCCTGAATCCATTCAAAGTATTTCCCCTCCCTGGTCATTCTGACTCCCGGGAAGAGCCAGGAGTCCCATGGCGCCAGATCCAGGGAGTGAGGTGGGTGGGGACACACCGTAATGTTTTCACTTGACAGCAGTTGGTGTGAACACTTTGAATCATCCACTCAGGACATGGAGCCAGCCGTGAGCATACAACCAGCCCCAAAAGAGAGCTGGAAAAGCTACAAAAAGGGTGGCAAGCACACTTCAATCAGAGGTCGTATTTGAGGCATATTAATGGTAATGTGTCTTTTACTGAAATAATTTTTAAAAATTATTCAAAAACTACAGTGTTTTTTGATCAGCCACACACGTATACACTTATATATACATATATATACACATACACACATAAACACAGACATATACACACATACACACAAAATACACATACATTACACATATACACACATACACCCATAAATACACACACAGTACACATACACACACATATACACACATATGCACATATACACACAAAATACATGCATATACACACCTAAATGCACACATATACACATAAATACATACACATCACACATATACACACATCACACAGATATACACTATGTACACACATGCGTGCACACACATCTATGTGTACATGCACTGCCCACACTGTACCTTCTCTAACATTTCCCAGACTGCTGCACAAACCAAGTGATTACATCCCTGGGCGCAGCAGTGGAAATGAATCCCAGCCTCTGTAGAAATAACAGCAGCTTGCCTGAGGGCAGCCTTCACCTCGCACCAGGCACTGTACCACAGATCATCTTACGTTACTTTCAGCATTGGCTGTGTTGCTGGCCCCATTGGACAGATGAAGAAACTGAGGCCAAGAGGCAGAACAGTGGGATGATGACAGTGCAGTGTGTCAACACAGGCAGTGTCACCTCACTCCATCTGTGGTTGGAACCACTACCTCATCCAGTGATTATTTTTCCAGACTCTCTCCCTTTCTTATCTGTTCTAGTAAATGTCTCTGACCTCATGATACCCCCAGGTGACTGTGCAGGCTCCCCGAAGGAGCCAGTGACCCACACACTCACCCTGCAGGGCATCCGGAAGCTTTTTGTACCTCAGGGCAGGGGAGACCATGAGGAAGCACAGCCCCATCGAGTACATGTTCTGTCTGCATGCCTGGTGCACTGTAGGGCCACAGGCCTGGGGACAGAGAGGGCGGGTGGGGGAGGCTGCCCTGCTCCCAGCCCTCTCTCACATCCAGCACTCACATCCTCCACCAGACTCCAGTCCTGGGGCCCACGCCTCCCCTAAAGACCCTTTGCGACCCAAGGCCACTCACCAGCAGCTGGGAGGGGTTGGTGGCAGCTGCCAGGGACAGGCCCAGGGACATGTTCACAGCCTCTGGGGGCACTGAGGAGACAGACCATCAGGGACAGAAGAGATTGGGTACAAGCTGGGCAGAGCTCACAACCCCCTGGGGGACAAGGAGGCCTGACAGGCGAAGAGCTTTCCAGGTCAGGGTGGAGCCGAGAGAGTGCAGGGGTGTAATGGGCAGAGCCCTCGAGGGGCTCGGGGAGCCTCTGTGGACTGGGGTCTGCAGACAGAGCTGAAGCTGCCGTGGGAGCCCCGTGTTGGGTCCCACAGGGCAGTGACTCACCCATCAGGGAGACGCGCTCACAGCGGCCCGTGTGGTAGTGACACTGGTAGAGGCCACCCGTCTGGTTGACAGCCTTGATCTCTTTGGGGGCTCCTACCATCACCCTGCAGGGATAAAGACACACTGCAGTTAAGACTGTAGACTCTAGAACCCCCACGGCCGGGGAGGTAGCTCAGCGGCACAAGCGCTTGCCTGGCAAGCTTGAGGTCATGAGTTTGATTCCTGGTACAAAAAAAAAAAAAAAATAGAACCCCTGCTTCCACTCTGGCAAGTTTGCTTCACAGCCTCAGTTTCCTATCTGTGAAATGGAGATTAGCAACAATTTAAATTCTGCAAGGGTAGTACTGTGATGTGTTTTATTCTGTGCTGTACACACAGCTCCTGAGGCACAGAGTAGGTGTTCAATAAATATTTGTTGAAAGGCCAATTCCTCCTAAGGTTGTAAAAGCTAAATTACAGCCCCACTGTCCTATACAGGTCATGGCCCCTGGCACTTAGAAAGAGCCCAGTGAGTATCCGCTGCACTTACTGGGACAGTCAAGCAGGGTATACTTTCAGCCTAAATATTCATCACTTGGGGAAAGATGTCACACCCAACAGATGGCCAGTGTCCAAGTCATGCCACAGGGATGTGGGCCAGGAAGGTACAGGGCTTCATGCAGGAAGAGGAGCCAGTGAGCGCCAAAGGCCAGGCACCACCTGTCCTCACCTGGAGTTGGCATACTGGACCACGCTGTATCCAAACCCAGGGCTGTCCACATGGAATCTCGTCACCTGCTCTGTGTCCACGTTGAAGCCGACAGAAACAGCTAAGGCTGAGGAAGGGAGAGCAGAGCTTGGAAAGGGTTTTCCTCCCACCTTGCCGCTCTGTGTCTGGGTGCCCTGCGCCCTGATACCCCAGGGGCCCCAACCCGTCCCGCCTCCGTGCTTCACACCGTTCACAGATGTCTTTCACGCCCTGCTCCCGAGGCTCAATTCTCCACTTCCACAGAGGGACTGTCACCTCCACAGAGGGACCATCACCTCCAGAACTAAAGACAGCCCTTCCCCACCTTTACCCCTGCAATGTCTATGAAGCAGAGGTGAGGGAGATTTGGGGGCCACACAGGCACCACGGACAAAGCACAACAATGATTTCTTCTGCCTAGAAATCCTTGGAGAGTCAAGGCATCCCTTGAATTCTCTCCCCCAAACTGGTTTCCAATACCCTCTTCCTCCACAAGCTCCGGATCCCAGCGCCTATGTACCAGCCTCCCCTAAATGGCAAGTCTCTCTCCCTACCACCCAGACCCTGGTCTCCAGCCAGGGCCCCAGGCTCACCCCGGAACAAGAGGAGGGCTGTGCAGGTCCTGCTCATGGCTGGAAGGTCGGATGCACGGCTCTGAGCTCCCGGGCTGGCGCAGGACAGCCAGACCAAGGCACAGAAGAAGTCCTTGAGCAGAGGTGGTTAGGAGGCCAGAGGCAGGGAGGGAAGCTGTCAGCATGACTCACAGGAGGGGGGCGGAGAACACAACCAAAGTGAGCAGAGGAGGGGGCAGAGGCAGCCCACACACTCCCCGTCCAGAGTTTTCTCAGTCACAGAGGGCTGGGCTGACTTCCCTGGTGCCTGTGTGGACGTGAATCCCCTGCCCTGCCCTGTGCCCCTCAGGTCCCGCTAGGAAGGAAGACCAGGCCCTAGGGATCCTGGTGGAAACCCTTTCCTTCTTTTCTGTTTGATTTTTAACTCTGATATACTAGTTACACGGAAAACCAGGCCTCATCCTGGTATCCTTGCGCACGCACATGGTACATTGGATTATCTCCCCCCCACACTCCTTCCCCTCGCTCTCCTCACTGCCCACACTCCTTCCTCTCCTCTAATATCTCCCTGCTACAGAAAACCTCCCCCTGGGACCTCTGGGACCTAAAGCCTTGGGGCCAAGGGCTTCTGGCTACGTAGGTCCCGAAGCTTAGGTCTGCTGACCAAAGCAAAGGAGGCAGGTTATTGGTTATTGCGGTGAAAAGGAATAAGGACTTACTCAGAGATAACTCAGTCAGAGGAGGTGGAGGGGCCTACTGTCTCAAACCATCTCCCTGAGCCCAGGCCTATGGGGTCTCTCATAGCAAGGAGCAAAAGCACGTAGGAGAGCTGTGAGACGGCAAACGTCAGAGGCCCTCCGCAGCCTGCTCTTTCTCCTGCCTGTACGCGGAGCCTGCGCAGAACTCCTGGGACTGGGGTCTGCACAGGCTGCCGCTTCCTCTGGGCTGAGGGCAAGAAGGCGCATTGCCTGTGTGCACAGCAGAACTTTGGAAATCTTGCCTATCTCTAAAAGGAGAATCTGTTTATGTCCAAAAGAAAAAAATCTAACTTTTAAACTTCATTTTGTCCTGCTGGCTACACAAGGAGTGAGATATCTGGCCCCTGGGAGAAGCACAGATTGGATACTCATTTATTCATTCGTTTGTTCGTTCTTTTGTTCCTTTGTTCATTAGTTCATTCATGCAATCATTTATTCATAATATATGGCACAGCCGGGCGTGGTGGCGCGCATCTGTAATCCCTGCACTCAGGAGGCTGAGGCAGGAGGATCATTGAGAGTTTGAGACCAGCCTGGGCTACAAAGTGCGTTCAAGGCCGGCCTGAACTGCATAGAGAGACCCTGTCTCAAAAAAAAAAAAAAAAAGTCATAATATATGGCACAAGCCTAATTTGAGGCTGACTATACAAGTCTCTTGCTGGGAGGCAGAAACACAGACCACAAGGCCCCAGGGCTGAGGTCCTGAAGGCAAATGGGTAAACAACAGGATGGCTGCTTTGAAAAGGGATGTGCGGAGACCTCAGGGCATCTTACCTGGGCTGAGAAATGTGGATTTCTCAGAGGGCTTCTTGGCGGAGGCCACGCTGGACTTGAGTATTGAAGGCGACTGATGGTGCACAAGTCCAGGAGAGCACATCCTTGAGGAAGGGACCAGCAGCTGTGGGGGAGGGGGAGGCAGAGGGCTTGTGAAATCAGCGATGAGACTTGGGAGCGTGGGAGGTGAGAAGCGACAAGAGATGTGGTCAGGGCTGTTGGGAGGAGGCTGGGCTGACCCCAGGCTCTGGAAGTCTCCTTTAGACAGGCCGATTTTAGAGGCCAGCGTGGTGGCACATGGGAGGCTGAGGCAGGAGGATCACTGGGAGTTTGAGACCAGCCTGGGCTACATAAGTGAGTTCAAGGCCAGCCTGAACTGCATAGCGAGACCCTGTCTCAAAAAGCCCAACAACAACAAAAAAGGCCAATTTTATCCTGCAGGTAGAAGAGAGCATTAAAGGGAGTGAGTGAGAACCGAGATCTTCAAATTTATCTTTCAGGAAGCAGGACAGAATTACATGGAGACAGATGCATCAGAGAGGTATGTGGGAGGTTGGAGAGGGGGCAGGCCCCGGAATGGTGGTGACCGTCTCTGGGCTAGAGAGTGCTGAAGGAAAGGGGCAGGGCTACAGCACGTTTGGCCAGAATATAATGCCGAAGGGCCTGGTGCATTTGAATCTCTCTATGCTCCAGTTTCCTCATCTGCAAAGTGAGAGCCATAACACAGTGAGCACCTCTTAGAAGAGCGTGTGAGTGAGCAGCCTGCTCAACCTCACTTCTCCACAGCCAGCAGGGGCCCGGGGGGCGGAGGGAGGGCCAGGGACCCTGCTCTGAGGAAAGCTCCCGACCACCGCAACCCTGCCAACTGCAAAGATGAAACAGAATTTAGAAACTTTACTGTTTGGCTTGAAGACCAGAACATCAGGCACTATAAGAGTGAAGAGAGAGGTAATTTAAGGAACATCCCCGGCAGTGACTGGCCCAAGTTTTTGAGGAAGAATCTCAGAGATGTTAACTGTGCTTTCCAGCTTCAGGATGGACCAGAAGCAATTGACTGGCTTCTTGGTTTAGCTGTTAAGAGTTGAATATGCAGATAATGCTGAAAATCACAAGGACTTAACAATGGATGATGCAAAAAATATTGATAAGTCAGAGCCGTTGTCAGTTTGGGTGTAAACAATCCCAGTTGTAAGGCTGGGGTAATGGCTTTGGCTAACCTCCTATAGATTTAGCACCATGGTGATTGGCATTTTGGTTCAGGAGCGCCTAACACAGGATGCAGTGTTAGGCACTAAAGCAAATCAAACAGAAGAGAGCTTGTCTTTTGCTTTCGACCAACATATTATTGGTTTTTTGGTTTTGGTTTTGGTTTTTCGTGTTTTTGAGACAGGATCTCTCTATGCGGTTCATGCTGCCCTTGACCTAGGGAAAAGGAATGCCACACTGTCACAGGCCGCGGGACAACAAGGGCAGGAAGCAATGAGGAAGTCCTGGCTCTGGCAACAGAGGTGGTCGGTGACCCTGGCAAGGCCAAGCTGGCATGGGCTGAGGGTGAGGGACATGGGCAGCACTGTTCCCTGGAGGGGCAGCTGCAGGGAGACCCCAACACAACACAGCTGGAAAAAGGCCCTAGATACAATATGCGGAGCTGAAGAAAACTGAGATAAAGTCCATGAAAGAAATCCTGACAGCAAACTCCACATAAGGAAAAGGACAAGGAGTTCAGAATTCTGGACAAGCTGGAAACGACTCAACCAGAAGAAGGCTGGGAACCCAAGGCTGACCTGCTGGACAGAGTAAATGCCAGGGAGTTCGCAGCCCTCAAGGATGCTGAAACCCTCTCGGGTTTGATTTATTCTTCTCCTTTTCCTTGTTCCATGGCCCCAGGGTTGGGTCTCACCTTTGTCACTGAGGAGATGAGACTAGTGGAAGAATGAGACCCCATCTCTTACCTCAAGCTGTCCAATATGTCCCTGTGGTGCTCAGGCTCACCCGAGGTAAATTCGAACGGGATAAAAACAAAGGTAAGAATTCACTTTTGGCAGGGCATGGTGGTGCATGCCCATAATCCCAGCACTCAGGAGGCTGAGGCAGGAGGATTGTTGGGAGTTGAAGACCAGCCTGGGCTACAAAGTGAGCTCAAGGCCAGCCTGGGCTGCATAGCAAGAACTTGTCTCAATAAAAACAGGAAAAAAAAGAAAACGAACTCACTTTTACCAAGAATGAATTGAAATCATAAAAGTGTACAACAGAAAAGATAGCTAAGCGCGGCAAATGGGCAAGCGTGCACCTCGGCCCAGGGGAGCTGTGCGCCCACTAGGCTCCACTCTGCGTCTGGTGCCCTGGAGTTCAGAGCCCGTATGAACCAGTGGCAGGTGGGGTCAGGAGCAGGCTCTGGGGGATCTGAGAGCGGCCAGCCTTTCCCACAGTCTGCTGCAGGCATCCCTGACTCACTAAGTTAGTGCTCCAACCCTGAGCTTGGGGCACTGGGGAAGAAGGTTCCAGCCAGCTGGAGGCTGGAGGCGCTGCAGCTGCTCCAGCACATGCAGGGGTGGAGGTGGAAAACCCAGACCAGAAACTGCTGCTCTGACTAATTTGCCTAAGCTAAGTGGACCTGAACAGCTGTGAATCTCCTTCTTGGGTCATTTGTTTTGTGTAGAAAGAAGAGAACAGAAACTGGCGGGATTTCTCAGCCTATTTCCATGTCATCCTTCCCCACGGGACCTGGAAAGAGTCACATTGAAGTTCCTGCCAGTCCTCTTGCCACATACGACCTACCTCACTTCCCTGTCTTTGAAGGACAACTCCACCGTGTCCCAGGATTTCCTTAAGATAGTTATGGTTGATACATTGTGTCAACTTGGTGAATCTAGAGGTTTGGCTGAGTGAGCCAGCAGGAAGCCAGAGTGCTTACTTTGTGTACATCCTGAGCCTGTGGAAGAGGAGGGCAGGGAGATTATGTGAGAGCTACACACCCCCTGGGTGGGATTAAGCTGTTTACAATGTAGAGGAAGGAAAGAGGCTGCTTGCAGCCTTTCCTCCCTTTTGCTGGCTGTGTTTGCTGTTGCTCTGCTGCCATGAACGCTTGCCCTCTGCCATGTGCCACTCTGCCCCTGAACCGGCCAAGTATGGACTGAAATCTCCACAAACTGTAAACTAAATAAACCTTTCCTCCCTTCATTTTGGGTGTCGAGTATTTTGTCTCAGCAGTGAGAGAAAAGTAACCAAGACAGATAGAATTTCTTTTCATTCTATCTATGATATAGAAACACAAATATACGTAGATGCTCAGAAAGCGGCCCCTTTCTCCAGGCACCAAGTTCTAGCTACTCTCCATGGTCCCCGGGAAGAGCACTCTACTGTGAAGATTTAGGAGCGCTGCAGGATTTCAGCCAATGGTTTGGAAGCATGGGGCAGGGAAAGGAGAGGCAAGTGTAGGGTAAAAACAGCTTGATGGCAGAAAAAAGGAACTGTGATAATACTGACATGAATCACCATACCGTTTATTCAAAGTAATTCACTGAATCTGCCTAGCAGGCCTGAGTGGAAGAATTTTGTCAGCCTCGTATCTGTGCAGGACTGAGGCATGGTGAAGTTGAATCATTTGCCTCAGGTCACCTGGCTAGGACCAGCTGAAGAAAGAACTCAAGGTGCAGAGATCTTAGTCACACTACTAATGATTCTACTTCCTGCTCTCTATCCTCCCTCATCCAGCAGTGTTTATGCACATCCATCCCATACACAGGTGACCCATGCATGTCACAGGACCTAGGATCTGGGCTGGTCCCTCTGGGGACCAAAGCAAACAGGAAAGAGTTCTAGCCGCAAGGGAATCCTACCCTGGAAGGAGATCAGACTCCAGAAGTTTTACTAGACAGCAGCACAGTGACCCAAGGAAGGAAGTAGTTATTTCTGCTCTGGTGAGTACTGGGGGGAGATGCCTGGAGAACAGAAATGGAATACTTTCGTGTGCCAGAGGTTGCTGTTGCTGTTGCTGTTGCTGTTTGTCTTGGTTACTTTTCTCCTTGCTGAGACAAAATACCCAACGCCCAAAATGAAGGAAGGAAAAGTTTATTTAGCTTACAGTTTGTGGAGGTTTCAGTCCATACTTGGCTGGCTCAGAGGCAGAGTGGCACATGGCAGAGGACAGATGTTCATGGTGGCAGAACACAGCAAAAACAACCACCAAAAGGAAGGAATGGCTACAAGCAGCCTCTCTCCTTGCCTTACATTGTAAACAGGCTACCCCCACCCAGGGGGTGTGTAGCTCTCACACAGTGTCCATGCCCTCCTTTTCCACAGGCTCAGGATATGTACAAAGTAAGCACCCTGGCTTCCTGCTGACTCACTCAGCCAAACCTCTAGACTCACCAAGTTGACACAATGTATCAACCATGATAGTGTTGGTGTTAGTGTTGGTGTTGCTGTTGGTGTAGATGTTGCTGTCGCTGTTGGTGTTGCTGTTGCTGTTACTATTAGTGTTGCTGTTGCTGTTCGTGTTGCTGTTGGTGTTGTTGGTGTACGGACCATGAGCTTCTTCAACACAGGTACTGTGCCCTTCTAATCCTTCTACCCCCAGCCCTCAGCACAATGTCCAACACACCACTGGTACTTGGTGCATCACTGCTGCAATGCTAATCAGGAAAACGGGCAGGATTTTGGTACAGAGGATCTAACAATTCCAACCTGGTTCCCTGTGGTGGTTCAGCTCTGTGCCTGAGAAATACCATCTGCTGTCGTTTGCCAGAGCAGTTGATATAACCTGAGGGCAAGGGAGGAGAGTTACCTATTGTCTTGGTTACTTTTCTGTCGTTGCTAAGACAAAATACCCAAAGCCCAAAATGAAGGAAGGAAAGGTTTATTTAGCTTACAGTTTGTGGAGGTTTCAGTCCATACTTGGCTGGCTCAGAGGCAGAGTGGCACATGGTAGAGGGCAAACTATTCAGGGCAGCAGAGCACAGCAAAAACCACAAGCAAAAGGGAGGAATGGCCGCAGGAATCAAGCAGGCAGCCTCTTTCTCTCCCTTACATATACAAACTATTCCCCCTAGGGTATAGCTTTCACACCCATAGTCCCAGCAAACTATCTGCCCTAGGGCAGGTATAGCTCTCACACCCATAGTCCCAGCATTGGATCATGGATCAGTCATAACCTCTAAAAGCCACCAAATAACTGCATGAGGATTTGGGGGGACATACGGACACAAACCATAACACCTATCCGTCTTCCACTTTTTAGTTTTTACTTTCTTTTAGGATTTTTAATTGGCACAAAAGTTCATTTCTGGAGAGCCATGTGAAGTTTCAATACGTGGATACATTGTGTATTGTTGAAATCAGGGTAAATGTACATAAATCTATATCCTATATTATGGCTTCTGTCTAGATGTCCCCTCAAAGCCTAATGCATTCACAGGTGGTACTTTTGGGACCAAACCATGTGTGTGTGGTACTGGGTTGGCCTGCTGATGGCTTTATACCATGTGTGATATTGGGAGGTGAAGCCTGGTGGGAAGAGCTGAGTCACTGGGGGTGTGGCCTGGGAGTATATGCCCTCCCTACTCCCTTGATCCCACTCTGCTTACTGCCTACTGTGCCATGGACCGTTTCTCCTCTGCTATGCCTCTCAGCCAGACCACTCTGCTTTGGTCCAGCCAGCTATGGACTGAAACCTCCACAAACTATGACCAAAGTAAAGTACTTCTTTTAACTTGTGGGTGTTGAGTATTGTATCCTAGCAACAAGAAAGTAATTAAGACATCCCCAAACATGCATCCTTTCTTTTTCCAAATCCTTTCTTTGAGTTTTTAAAAATATACTGTCATCATTATCTGTAGTTGCCATAGTGTGCAGCAGAACCGTAGGACTTACTTCTTTTTTTTCTTCTATTTAACTTTATTTATTAGTACATATTTGTCACATATTGATCACATGCATCATAGGGAATTTGAACCTGCATGAGATATATATTAATTCTCTTTATTTCCCATTCCTCTCCCCTGACTTCAACAGTCCTTCCCCTCCCCATTTACTCAGGTTTTGCTTCCCTTTGTTCTTCCATTGTCTTTTTTTCTTTTTCTTTTTCTTTTTCTTCCTTCCACTCTCCCTTGTTCCCTTCCTACATCAATATGTTCTTCCTACTCCCCCAAATCTATCAACCCTTATGCTCCTTATTTATCCCTTGGGTTTCTCACACAAGATAAACAGTGCAAAAATTTTTTTTGTCTTTTGAGACAGGGTCTCACTCTGCATTTCAGGCTGGCCTTGAGCTCACTTTGTAGCCCAGGCAGGTCTCAAACTCGCAACAATCCTCCTGCCTCAGCCTCCTGAGTGCTGGGATTACAGGCATGTGCCACCACACCCAGTTTACAATGCAATATTTAAACTTAGATGTATTTAGATGTATTTCATTTAAGGTTATAGTCTCAAGGTACGTCCATTTTCCTACAAGAGATTCAAGTTTATCTTTCTTTATGGCAGAGTAGTGCTCCACTGTATAGAAATACCACATTTTCTTTATCCACTCATCTTTTGATGGGCATATGGGCTGTTTACAAGATTTAGCTGTTATAAACTGTGCTGCTATAGATATGAGCATGCACATATCACTGTAGTATACTTTTATATCTTTTGGGAAGATATCAAGAAGGGGAATGGCTGGGTCAAATGGAACCTGTAGATTTAGTTCTTTGAGGAATCTCCATATTGATTTCCAGAGTAGTTGTACCAACTTACACTCCCACCAGCAACAGAGAAAGGTTCTGTTTTCCCCACAGCTTCGCCAGAATTGGTTGCTGGTTTCTTGCTGACAGCCATTCTTTCTGGAGTGAAATGGAATCTCAGTTTTGTTTCAGTTTGCATCTCTCAGATGACCAGTGATGCTGAGCATTTTTATGTATTTATCTGCTGTTTGTACTTCTTCATCTAAAAAATGTCTATTCGTTTCAGATGCAAAAAATCTGGGGAGGTCAGAATTTTTTTTTTTAGTTCCTTATATATTCTAGATGTTAGTCTTTTGTCTGAGGAGTAGCTGGTAAATTCTTTTCCATTCTAGGGGTTGTCTCTTCACTCTGTTGGTGGTTTCTTTGCTGTGAAGAAACTTTTTGATTTGATGTGACCCCAGCTGTTGATTCTTTGTGATACATTTCCAGTGCAATTGAGATTTTGTTCATAAAGTCTTCACCTACACCTATGTCTTCTAGAGTTTTACCTATTCTGTCTTCCAGCAGATGAAGTGTTTCTGGTTTTAAATGTAGATCTTTGACCCATTTTGGTTTTAGTTTAGTGCATGAGGAGAGATACAGGAAGAGGTTCAATTTTCAGCATGTGGAGAGCTAGCACCATTTATTAAAGAGGCTACCTTTCTCTCAGTGAAGGTATTTAGTCTCTTTGTCAAAGATAAGGTAGTTGAGTGTGCTTGGAGTTGTTTCTGCATCTTCTATTCTGTTCCACTGATCCTCAGGTCTGTTTTCTGTTGTTGTTGTTGTTTGTTTGTTTGCCAGTACTGTGCTGTTTTTAATCACGGCAGCTTTGTAGCATAACATCATTATGATGTCCTTGCCTTTGTTGCCAAGAATTGCTTTTGATATTCGGGGTTTCTTCTGGCCCATATGAATTTCAAGATTGTTTTCTTTAGTTCTGTGAGATATGCAATTGATACTTTGATAACAGTTTTGGAATTATAACCATTTTCACTATACTGGTTCTGCCTATCGAAGAACAGACGATATCTTTCCATTTTCTGATATCCTCTTCTTTTTTTATTTTACAGAAAAAAATATAAGACAAAATTTCACAACAAAATAATAGGAGAATATCAATAGTTAATACATTACCTGTTATCTTTAAAGTAGTTGCTCCTGGCAGAAGACATGGGCATAAAAATTTCTCCAATCAATATTAGCACAAATCTTCCTTTTCTAATGAACTAAGAGACATTAATCGTATATCTGACTTGCATTTTCCCCTTTTTCCTACTGTTCTTTCCCCTGTCACCCATCCTAGTTCCTTTTTCCTTTTGAACAATTTCTTCCCATTTCATAATATCTATTGTACATTTTAGACCTTACTTACTCTTTCTGTTTCTCACATCAGAGAGACATGATGTTTACATATGTGCATCTGGTTTATTTCACCTATGAGTATGGTCTCAAATTGCATCCATTTACCATAAAAATCTGCAGTTTATCCTTCTTCATGGCTGAATAGTACTCCGTTGTATAAAAATACCACATCTTTTTTATCCATTGCTCAGTTGATGGGCATTTGGGTTGTTTCTAAGATTTAGCTATTACAAATTGTGCTGCTATAAACATACATTCAACATACATTCATGTATATCACTGTGGTATGATGTTTTTAATTCTTCTTGGAAGATACCCAGAAATGGAATAGCTGGGTCAAATGGGACCTCTAATTCTAGTTTTTTTTTTTTAGGAATCTCCATACTGATTTCCACAGTGGTTGTACCAGTCTGCACTCCCACCAACAGTGGAGGAGGGTTCCTTTTTCCCCCTCAGCCTCTCTAGCTTTTGTTATTGGTTGATTTCCTGGTGATAGCCATTCCTTCTGGGATGAGATGGACTCTTGGTGTTGTTTCAATTTGCACCTCTTGAATAACCAGTGATGCTGAATATTTTTTTCATGTACTTGCCATTGGTATTTCTTCATCTGAGAGGTGTGTACTCATCTCAGATGACCTTTTTTTGGATTGGGTCTTTAAATCTAGGAAATCTGATTTCTTTGAGCTCTTTGTATGTTCTCAATAGTAATCCTTTGTCAGAGGAACTGGCAAACATTTTCTCCCACATTGTGGGTTGTCTCTTCACTCTGTTGGTGATTTCTTTTGATGTGTGAAAGCTTTTTAATAACATGAGATCCCAATTGCTGACTCTTTGAAGGATTTCCCGTGCAGTCTGCGTTTTGTTCATGAACTCTCTGCCTGGACCTATGTCTTCAAGATTTCTATCTGCTTTCTCTTCCAGTAGGTTTAGTGTTTCTTTTTTAGCATTTAAATCTTTGATCCATTTTTGCTTTAGTTTGGTGTATGGTGATAGACATGGGTCTAGTTTCAGGCTTCAGCATGTGGACAGCCAGTTTTTCCAGCACCATTTATTAAAGAGGCTATCTTCTTTCAGTGAACACATTTGGCCCCTCTATCAAAGATAAGCTGAGTGTCTGATATTCTCTTCTATCTCCTTTTTCAGAATAGTGTAATTTTCAATGTATTGGTCTTTCGCTTCATTTGTTAGGTTGATTCACAAGTATTTCATTTTTAATGAAAATACTATGAAAGGTATTATTTCCCTAGTATCTCTCACTCTCACAGTGAGTTTATTACTCATGTACAGGGATGCTATTGTTTTTTGAGTGTTGACTTTGTATCCTGTTATGCTACCAAATTTGATTATGAATTCTAGGAGTCTTTTGGTGGAGTTTTTTGGGTCTTCTGTGTACAGTATCTTGACATCAGCAAATAACAATAATTTAACTTCTTCTTTTTCTACGCTTCTTTCTTTTTTAAAAAATCTCTTCTCTAATTGCTCCGGCTAATGTTTCCAGTGGTGTATTGATAGGAGTGGTGATAGTGGACATCCTGGTCTTATTCCTGATTGTAGAGTGAAAGCTTTTGGTTTTGGGCCATTTAGTGTGATGTTTGCTGTGGGTTTGTCATAGATGTCTTTTATCTGATTGAGGTAGAGACCTTCTATTCCAATTTTCTGTAGGTTTTTTTTAATCAGGTATGGGTGTTGGGATTTGTCAAATGCCTTTTCTGCCTCTATTGAGATGATTGTGTGGTTCTAGTCCTTGATTTTGCCAATACGGTACATTACATTTATCGCTTTCCAAGGAGAAAGTGCAGATTTCCCCCCTTGTTTTCCTGCCTTGAGGTCTGTCTCTTTGCTTTCTCTGTGGGCTCCAATGCTCCCCCAGATCCTCCCTGGGAGCCAGGGGCTCACCTCTCTCCTTCTTATCTTCCCAGTGTCTGGACTCTGAATTTTGGAGCGGTTGACTTGTTGCTGCTCACCACCCTCCCACCTTCCTGGAAGCCCTCACTTGCTTCTCCTGTCTAATTAGATGTCGTACCCGTAACTCAGCCTCTCCTCATTCCTCCCTCCCGCTCTTCTCCCTAACCTCTGGAAACCCACCATTCTACTCTCAACTTTCGTGAGGTCAACTGCTTTAGATTTTGCATTTGAGTGAAAGCATGCAGCACTTGTCTTTCTGGGAATAGTTTGTTTCACTTAACTTAATGACCTCCTGTCCCTATGCACATGGGAGCATATACATCGCTGGGGTATGATGTTTTTAATTCTCCTGGAAAGATACCCAGAAGGGGAATAGCTGGGTCGCATGGGACCTCTAATCTTAGCTTTCTGAGGAATCTCCACACTGGCTTCCACCATGGAAACCATGTTCTTCACGTTGTGGCAAATGACAGAATTTCGTTCTTTTATGGCTAAAGAGTGTTGCATGTAGGTATATCCACCACATTTTATCTATTCGTCAGTTGGTGGACATTCAGATTGTTTCCATTTTCTGGATATTTTGAAAAGCGCTACAGTGAACACGAGAGTGCAGGTGTTTCTTCAACACACTGATATCCTTTCTTTCGGATTTGTTCCCAGTAGCAGTATTGCTGGATCATATGGTAGTTCTATTTTTAATTTTTTGAGGAACCTGTACCATTTCAAGTGGTTGTATTCTTTTATATTCTGTCCCTATCCTCACATCCATTTGTCTTCTTGTTTATTTTATAATGGCCATTTGAATTGGAGGGAGGTGACATCTGACTGCTTCTGACTTATATTTTCCTGATTTTAGTGATGTCAAGCGTTTCTTCATATGCCTGTTGGCTATGTGTATGTCTTCTTTTGAGAATATTTAAGTCTATTGTTCATCTTTAATCACGTCATTTGTTTTTTGGTATTGGGTGTTATTCATCTCATCTGCATAATAACCCTGTGGCTAATAATTTATGTGATAATGTATAAATTATTTCTCGCATTCAATAGGTTCTCTTCACTCTGTTAACTCTTTTGCTGTGCAGAAGATTTTATTTTTATATAATCCCACGTGTATATCTTTGCTTTTGTTGCATGTATTCTTGGAGTCTTACTGAAAGCAAATCCTTGCCTGTTGCAATGTCCTGAATGTTTTCACCCCTGTTTCTTTGGAGGAGTTTCACCGTTTCAGGTCTTGTGGACACTATATGTTTTGAGGGACCTTTTCGTATGTGATGAGAGACAGGGTCTAGCTGGGTTCTTCTTCATCGGATATCCAATTCTCACCACTGCGTGTTAAAGAGACTGTCCATTCTCTCGGGTGTACTCCTCGTGACCACTTGGCAGTAGCTGTGTTGGTTTGCTTCTAGGCTTTCTAGGGAGTCCCAAGCCTTCTGCTTCTTTCTTCTTGCTCATATTTATTTTAGCTATTCTGGGCTTTTCCTGGCTCCATACAAATTTTAGAGTTGTTTGTTCTGTGGGGAATATTATTGGAATTTTAACAGGGATTGCATTGCACTACTAGATCACTTTAAATAATATGAACACTATAACAATATTAATTCTTCCAGTCCACAAGCATGGATGCCTTTCCGTTTTTTGAGCTCTTCTCAATCTCTTTGAGCCATGTTTTATAGTTTCCACTGTAGAGATCTTTTACGTCTTTGATGAAATGTATTCCTAGGTTTTGTTTGTTTGTATAGATACTGTAAATGGGATTGCTTTCTTGGTTTCTTTTTCAGATAATTCAGTATGCGTGGGATTGTATGCCTTTGAATTGGGGAATTTCATCTGTCTACACGTAAGGGGATTGTCAGGTGGCGAGGTCTCCCTACTGCCACTTCATTGCCTATGTTTGGTTTTATTGTCGTTCCTTCCTTCTTCCCCCTTACCGTCTTCCTCTGTGGTTAAAGGGTTTGACCTAGTAGTGTGCTTGGATCCCTTGCTTATTATTATTGGCTAATCCATGAAGATTTGCTTTGTGTTACCATGATGCCTACAAGCCCATCCTTTATTATAACAATGTTTTGAAGTGATAAAAACTTAACATTGCTCATAAAGATAGAAAAAGAAAGAAAACAACAAGAGAACCAGGCGTGGCGGCCCGTGCCTGTAATCCCAGCACTCCGGTGAAGGTGAGGAAGGAAGAGCCCAGGTTCAAGTCCAGCCTGTGCAATTTATCAACTTAGTTAGACCCTGACTCAAAAATTTCAAAGGGAGCCAGGTGTGGTGGCGCACGTCTCTAATCCCAGCACTGGGGAGGCTGAGGCAGGACTGACAGGAGCTCAAGGTCAGCCTGGGCTATTCAGCACAACCCTGTCTGTAAAAGAAAAAAAGCTGAAAAGGGCTGGGCATTCCGGTCAGTGGGAAGGCCCCCCTTCAACCTCAGTACCTTACCGCACCCCACAAAAAGAAAAAGAAAAAAAGAGAGTCAACGCTAATAACAGTTTCAAATAGAGCTCAGAAATGTTTCCCTTAATACGGGAATCGGAAACAAGAGGGAGGGAATGAGAGCGTAAAGGGACTGAGAGAGCATAATGAGGGAGAATGGTGTGCGCAAGACATACGCGTGCATGGAAATTCTACATAAAAACCCAGCATTACTTGGCATTGATAACATATATTCAAATCAATAAATAAAATGAAACTACGTTTGTATTCCATTCCTCCCCACAGTTTTGAATTTTAGATGTTTCAAAACTTAGCTATAAAGAAAGATAAACTCAAGGCTTTTACAGGTTGGACGCAACTAGAGACCATACTCATAAGTGAAATGAATGAGACCCGCATGTGTAAACATCGTATTGTCTCCCTAGTGTAAGAACCTGAAAGAGTAAATAAAATCCGAAAGATACAATAGATATTGTGAAAGGGAAAGAAACTGCTCTAAAGGAAAGAACAACTGGGATGAGGAAAAGGCAAAAAGAAAAAAGAAGGAAGGGGGAAAAGATAGCTAAGATAATTGTACTACTGGTTTCTATTGGTTTATTGAAAGGAACAGTTAATGCTTAATTCTTCTGATCAATTTTACACACTTACATCTGGTGATCTGAACAACTACTCTGAAGACAACAATATCCAATATAACAACTATTGTTGAATTCCTGTCATCTTGTGTTTTGAAATTCTGTATTGTTACTAATGTTTTTTATTATTTTTAAATTCTCTTTAAAATAAAAAATAAAACTGAACAGGGAAAGAAAAATAAAAGAAGAAAATTTCAGCCACTAAAAAAATAAATTTATACATACAGATACATGTATTATTTGAGACAGCGTCTCACTATGTAGTTCAGACTGGCCTTGAACTCATTCTGTAGCCCAGGCTGGCCTCAAACTCACAATAGTTCTCCTGCCTCAGCCTCCTGAGTGCTAGGATTACAGGTGGGAACCACCATGCCCTGCTCTAAATAATTATATCTTTTTATATTGCCTATGTAACTCCTTAATGTACTTTTAATATCGTTTGTATTATTAAAACCTTCATTTTACATTGAACTGGTATTCCCAATCAGCCTAAGCGAAGGCATGCCACCTACCAGCTCTCGCTCAGAGCAGAGGCGAAGTGATTATAAAAGGAGGAACCAAAGGCCCTCTGCTTGGCCTCTGGGGGTAGAGCATTGTGGCTGGAGTCCAAGAAACACATTTCCCACAGTTCTTTCCGTGCAAAGGAGCCTGCTCCCTCTCTATCCAGGAAATAGCCACATACAGACAGACCACTTCCCAGAATCTGGAGTCAGAACCTTCATTTTAGGGCACTCTTCCAAACAAATCAATAATTATCTAAGTAATTGAAGGAGAGCAAATCAGAACACTTTAAAAGGGCTGGGGATATACTTCAGTGAAGTAAACACCTGCCTGGCAAATGCAATGTCCCGAGTTCAAGCCCTGGTACAGGAAAAAAAAAACAAAAAACACTTTAAAAGACAAAATAATAATAAAAACCAAAACCCTCCTCAAAAGAAGGAAATAATATCTAAGAGTTCACTCAATTAAAAATGAATAGCTTTTCTTGTAGTTATTCTAAAACATTTGGTTTTATTTTATTGGGCATGACAGGAACTAAAGTAACAAAAACTTGTTTATTGCATGTTTTACTATGGATAATTTGTACAAAGTCACCAAATCTCTGAGACTGAATGTTAAATGGAACTTTTAAGGTGAAAGCAGGATGCCAGGCTCTAATGAAGAGGATATTGCAAGCGAATGAGAATCATCTGTCATGTAGTTTTTGTAAGTTGCCATGCTGAAAAAAAATTTCTCAATAATATGAAAATTCCAGCCCAGCTTTTTCTATTACACAATTCCTTACACAACCATTTGAAAGGGAAAAGGTCATCTTTAAAAAATTGGTTTTGGGGTGTTTTGTGGGTTTTTTTTTTTAACACACTATAGTTCAACCAAAGTTTTCGGTCTCCTAGTGCACTGGGTGTGGGTCAGGAAGAGAGCTGAGTAGATCTTGACAGTTTGGGTTCATTCCATGCTGTGTTCTCAGAGCGCTACCCGGCCCCTGAGACCGTCACCGCCTGATGCTTTGGTCCTCTGGCCCTTGATTTTTTCTTTTTCATTCATATTCATCGTTTTCCTCTTCCCTTTTAAATTTTTATTTTTTGGTCTTCATAGTAAACATTTGAGTGCATGTAACCGTGGGCATTGTGAATTTGTCTGTGTAGTTACTCTTTGTTGTTCTTGTTGTTGTTGCAGTACTGAGAATCAAATTCAGTACCTTGCGCTTGCCAAGCAGGCGCTTATGCCACTGAGCTATATCCCTGGCCTCCTGTAGAGTTACTCTTACCAGTGAGCTCCAGCCCTTCTAATGCTTTCTTCTTAACTTGCTGGCATCTCTCTCTTTCAGTTGAAAACCTCCCTGTGGTATTTCTTGTGGGATGGATCTTAGGGTAATAAATTCAGTGTGTTTTGTCTGGAGATGTCGTTATCTGTCCTCTGAAAGAGTCTTGCTGGGTACAGCGTTCTTGGTTCGTAGTTTTTTTTCCCTGCAGCAGTGTGGCAACCTCGCCCCGCTCCTTCCTGGCCAAAAAGGAGCTGTGAAGAAGTAAGCAGTCAGGAGAGTTGGAGCCCTGTTAGGTGCTGTTTCTTCTTTCTTGGGGCTTTGAGAAGCACTTGTCTATAATATACCTTGGGGTAGACTCAAATGAGTTGACTCTGACTGGTGATTTTGATCTTCCTCTACCCGGATATCCGTCTCCTTCTCTAGGTTTGGGATGTTTTCGCTTATTGTCTGTGTATAACATTTCCACCCCTCTGAGATGCTAAAGTCCTTCTTAAACCCCAATAACCTGAGTATTTCCTCCTAGAGTCTCATGAGCATTCTTTGTTCCTCTTCATTCCGAGCCCACAGCCCCCTGAGACAGGTCCAGCACAGAACAGGACAAAGGCTGGTGGTGCTATGGGATACCTGCCTCTGCGGTGGGCACATGGCTGGAGACCCCTGCACCCCACCACACACAGTGGCAGCCAGAGAAGTCCAGTCGACAGGGGCTGTGGTCTCTACCCAGGATTGGGATGGGCCCAGAAGCTTCCTCCATGGACTCTAGGCTAGGGACAGGGGCTGTTAGGATCCAGCCAGTGTTAGGTTTTACAACCTAGCACTGAGCTCTGAGGCAAGTCCTTGCTCACTATTCTGACCTGCCCTCAGTGGATGGGGTCTTGATTTGTGCTGCGCTGGCTGAGACTGGGGAGGCAGTCCTTAGTCTGGCTTCACCAGAGTCTCCCAGGCCAGGGGCTCTCACAGTCTTGGGGGTGAGCCCCAGTGCGTGGCGGCACTGCCAGCGATGCAGTTTCTACTGTGCGGCCATCTTGCTTCCAGGTCACTCCCAGATCAGTCTTTCTTAACGAACAGCAAAGCGTGATACCATCTAGATGAGTTCACTGAGGGAGCTACTTGGTCTCATTTCTCCTCGTCTCTTCAGCACAGGCCTTAGACGCTGAATAAACACACAGGACAGGCCTGTCAGGTATGTGAGCGGCCGGCTGGTGGGAGGGTGGTTTGTGTGTATAGGTGGGTGGGTGGTTAGGTGTCCTAGATGGCTTCTGCTGTGATAAAAGGATAACCCAGAATGGGAAAACCTATAAGCTATAGAATTTTATTTGGTGCTTGGTTGCAGAGTGTGGGAAGTCCAAGAGCATGGTACTAACGACTGCCACAGGCTTTCATAACAAAGCAAACGGACAATGAGCACGTTCGGGTCGAAGAGAATTTGGGTCAGAGAGAGAGAGAGTGGAGGCTACACTGGCCCTTTCATTGGGAACCTAATCTAACCATCGCAGCACTGAGCTATTCATAAGGAAAAAGATCTCATGACCAAATTATGCTTAGAGTCATGCCTCTTAATACAAAATAGCAATTATCCTGCGGCTGCTCCACTGTGGGCCCCGCAGCTGCTCCGCTGTGGGCCCCGATGCTGCTCTGCAGTGCGCCCTGCGGCTGCTCCACTGTGGGCCCCGTGGCGGCTCCGCTGAGGGCCCCGCTCAGGGCACCTCATGGTCTGGACCCGCCCCCACCCATAGCACAACGACAGGCTGGAGCCGGGCGGTCCGCTGTGAGCATATGTGCTTTCCCACCTCCAACCATGGCAGTTTGTATACACCCATGTATGTTATAGTATAGTCTGAGGCAGCTATATCTCTTCCCAAGGTGAGAGTCCAAGGATATAGATAAACCCAGGAGGACAGTTATTATCACAGGGAAGATGACTGACTGAGTGGTAGGGCAACGGAGATGAGGGAGGAGAAAAATTGAATGATCAAATGGGCCATCATCTGTGTAACTGAGTAACAAAGGTGAAGGTAACATTATGTAGGACAGCATCCAGAGCTAATTCCCTTCTATGTTCTCTATAATTCTGTATTTCCTCAATCATTTTTGTATTAACAGAAGTGAAGATAACTTTATGTTATACAGCATCCAGTGTAAATTCCCTACTATCTTCTCTATAATTTGGTATTTCCTTTAATGTTTTTGTGTTAACTAATGTGAAGATAACTATGTAATACAACATCCAGTGCTAATTCCCTACTATATTCTGTATAACTTTGTATTTTCTGTATTGTTTATGGCTTTTCTGGTTCATATGTCTCCATTCTTATGTCTTTAAAATAAAATTTTTTTAAAAATAAAAAAAAAATAGCAATTAAGCTTCAAAACAAGTCTTGAATGGTGGATAGGAGGGGGAGAGGGGAATCTGAAGACTTGAGGTGAAGGAAGCAAGCCCTCAGCCCCCACCGCCTTGTCTCCTGCTAAATAATAACGTAAATCAGAACGCTGCTCAGAATGAGGCAGACTGTGCCTGTCAGAGAAGCACACCAACCTGGCTTCCGGTAAATGTAGAACACAATGAAGATTTGTTTAGCCTGAGTAAGAGACTGAAGAAACCCGGGTGTGGTACACAAGCTTGTAATCCCAGCACATGGGAGGTTGGGGCAGGAGGGTCACCAATTCAAGTCCTACTTCATCAAGTTAGCAAGACTCTGTCTCAAAATTAAAAACAAAAGAGATGGGAGTATAATTTAGGGGTAGCGCCACCTTGCATTTGATCCCCAGTACAAAAAAGGGAAGCTAAAGAAAATAAAGGAATGCTAGGCGTGGGGACACACGCCTGTAACCTCAGCACTCAGGAGGCTGAGGCAGGAGAATTGAGAATTCTAAACCAGTCTGGGCAACTCAGTTACTTAATAAGGCTCTGTTTCAAAATATAAAAGGGCTGGGATATAGCTCAGTGCAAAGGGCTTGGGTTCGGTCGCCAATACCATAAAAAAAAAAGAAGAACAAAATACTTATTTTGTACTTAACTTCAGAGAAAAGGGAAGGTGGCACTAGGAAACAGGGGGGAGGAAAGATAACGGAAAAGAAGTGGTCAGAGAAGGGGGTGAGCTTGGAGTGCCAGTGACAGCCTTCTCCAGGCCTGGGTTTCCCTTCCTCTTGCAGGTTTCACAGTGCTTTGCCCAGTTCTCAGGTTAAGTCTCAGCCACGGAAGTGAGCAAGCACATCCATGCTGAACCCTGCACTATGGAAAGTCAGCCTGACTTGGGGCAATTTAACATAACTTTTCATCATCAATATGCTCTTCTCAGAAAAGGGAAAAATAATATCCACCTCCCTGGGCAGTTGTGAAAGATTTACTGAGACTGGATTGGCCTTGGGGCACCTTACTCTAAAATATGTCATTTTTCCATATTGATTCTTCTGAGCTAAAGGTGATGGAGCAAGAAGACGTGCAGGAAATCCTCTCTGACCTCTTCCTCTCTGCCTGAAGCAAGACAAAACCTTCTGGGTAAAAGATATTCTCCTTCTACCAGGAAGAGGAGAACATTCCATCACCAGAAATAGGAGGTCGAAGCTGAGCTGAATCTGCACAAAGAAAACTACTGAAATGTGTAGCTTTTGTCTTCCAGTAGTGCCCATCATCTACTCCCTAGACCCATAATTTACCAGCTCTAGTTCAAGCCTGTTGGAGCCTACACAAAGGTGGTGCTGAGCAGTCTTTAGAATTAATCACTTGGCTTTCTATTTTAACTTATGAGTCTGTCCCAAGCCTACGTGACTTGCCTGAGGAGCCAGTGGCTGGCATGCAGAAGTAGAACTTGCCATGCCAACAGTCACGGTGGAGGCCTCTAGTGCCTGTGACACCATGACACTCTGAAGGCACGATAACACCATGGCTGAGGACACTTAATCTCATATGGAGTTCAAGGCAACAACTACCAACCTTAGAGCTAAAACAGTTCTTTCATTAAGCGAAGATTTACTGCTTAGAATGTCTTTGATCCATCTTCACAAGGCCTTGCTCCCTTTTACACCCTCAGCTATTCTGTGCACCTCTCCACATACCTCTCTGATGTTACGCACTCAAATAAATAGTGGGCAACTTGGAGAAGTCACTATCTTAGCCACAAGAACTCTGACCTTCCCAGACCTCTGTATGCCATATTTTGTCTATTGTCTTTTTCCTTCACTGTATGCTCATCCATAAGATTGGAAACTACCACTGTGGAAATCACTGTGGAGATTCCTCAAAAAAAAAAAAATAGGATTAGAGGTCCTATTTGACCTAGCAGAACCCCTGCTGGGTATCTTTCAGAAGACTTAAAACACCATACCATAGTGATATATGTTTATAGCAGCACAATTTATAACGGTCAAATCTTGTGCGATGGTTTTGGGGGATATTTTTGCAAGGGAACACAATATAATATACAGGACACATATTTTACAAGATTATTTATAATATTCATGCTAAGAACAATATACAAAGAGAGTACAGGAAATCTGTCCACACACCAAGATCAAGGAATCCAGCTGAGGACCTGGATCCTACAGAAATGTCCTGCATGAGTTCACCTGAAGACCTAGAGCTCATAACAATGCCTCCCATGAGTCCACCTGGAGGCCCAGAACCCACAACAACATCTCATGCAGGCCTGTTTCAGGGATCTGCACTGGGAAGGCCCAAAGTTCAGTGGTGGAATCTAGGAAGTCTGTGCCAGCGGGATGAAGGATCTGTGCTAGCAGGCTGAGGGGCCTGCACTGGAGCCAGGAAGTGGCATGCAAAGTATAATTTTTATGACCACTTCAATGTATTACAATAGTCAGCAACATGCAGGTGTTAATCCTGGAGAGCTTATATCCAACAGACCTGTATTGAGGTGGTTTGGATGTTCAAACTTACTGCAATTTTAATCCTAACTTCATGTTTTATTTCAAATATACAAATTATCAATTTTATGGTCATAGTTCCTCTGATTTGGGAACCCAGTACTTGGCACACATACTCTATTTCATAGAAACATATATACATACAATAAGCAAACAAGATTTTTTGTGCATTTATAACTGAACCAATTCCACAAACATAGCTGGAAATCTATTTTATACTGAAAACTGTAATGAAATTATGCTACTGCTACCGCCTAATAAAGATTAAGTGTTAAAAAATAGATTGGGAGACTGATCAGCTTTTGATATTTGGCATCTGAACAGGTATTATTACTACTACAGAAATCAGTATGAGTAAGGACCACCCTGAGAGCAGAGGTGGAGAACTGCATGGGAAGAATTGCAGAGGTGTCTAGGAGGGAGCAGAGAGGTGAGCAGCCACTGCCACAAATAGCCAGGGTTTTTATTTGGGAATAAAACATGGAGAGGAACAGGTCCACTGCAGAGCAGAAATATATTCAGCTCCTATGAAGCTTATTAAAACACTCGGGGGCTAAAAAATTATCAAAAATGCTACAGGACGTAACCAAATACAATTCCTCAAGTAGACACTTTAGACTAGGTAAGTGGAAGCAAGCTGGCAAAAAACCCTAAACAGGCACCTGACAGTGGGGAAACAGCTCCCCCTGAGATCTTTCCAACTTGGAACTTAGTTCTATCAGTCTTAAGTTCCTTACAGAGTTCTCTGCCAGCAGCTTCAGCCTCAGGCACTGAGAAAGTAAAATCATCATACTGATCATGGCAGAGGGTGTGGGCTACACCCCAGCAGCACGCCCCGGCTCAAACTGCTCAGGGTACCCACAGCCAGGCCTCTGTCCCAGCACCAATCGGCAGAGACCAGGACCACTGCATCCCACTCTTCCCACCATTTACTGGTGCCTCATTGAATTCCTTCTCTTGCCAATTCCTGTGCCCCAGCTACGTACCCTGGCGCCCAGCACCCACCTTCAGACACTCAGGCCTGCTCACTGCCCCTGTCATTGAATGATGGCAACACCAGTGGGCCAGTAGCAGAGCCCAGTAGCTGACAGGTGGCTTTCTCCAGTCTGCTGCCCTTGGCCAAGCCAGGTGTGGTGGAAGCTCCCTCCCCTCACCAGCACACTTCATTTTCTTAGTTGCCCAGGTAACAGTCCCTGTTCTAGTTCCAGTTGCTCCTGTCTCTTAGAAACAGCTGGTTCCCTCTGATGTACATTGTAAGAACCAATCCCCAATGGACAAGCCATTCTACCTCTGTACTTCCTGTTTGCTTATCACATATAAGCCCTAGACCACCCAATCAGGGCTGATATTCTGGGAATGATCCTGATCAGCACCTGTCAACATAAATCAATCTGCCTCCAAATAATGGGTGTCATTTCTGTGTTTGTGTTTGCCATTGCAGCATGTCTGTAGTCCCAGCTACTCAGGAGGGCAAGGTGGGAAGACCACTTCAGTCCAGGAGTTCTGGGCTGCAGTGCACTATGCCGATTAGGTGTCCACAATAAGCCACAGATTGATTCCCCATTCACAAGTGGCCAAAATTATCATGCTTCAGTTGGCTTTTAAAAATATACATGAATAGTTTAAGTAGGCCCTCAAGACAGTCAGAACCACACAAAAAAAAAACTTCTAAATTATCTGAAAGCTTGTCAAAATAGAAAAACCAAATCTTATAAAAGTTAAATGTTTGCCCACATTATGTTAAGTCTTACAGAGAGGGATCCTGCAAATGCTGTTTTAAAAAAAGGTCTAAGTAGGCGACAGAAGATATAGAGGTGACCTGAGCCAGAGGATAAATGAAGCAAAAAGGCACAGAGTTGCCAGAATTCTCAAGACAAAATAAAATACAGGGCTGGGGCTATAGCTCAGTGGCATAAGTGCTTGCCTGGCAAGCTCAAGGTCCTGAGTTCGATCCTGGGTACTGCCAAAATAAATAAATAAAATACAGAAAAAATATTGATTATAGATAATAAAATGTTTTTATTCTTTCTAATTCTTATTACAAGAGATCTCTGTTAATTGATCTATAAAAGCTCTGACTAGTCTTATATAGAAGCTATTATAGTTCAATTTGGCCAAATACATCTGAGTGCATTCTGGTTTTATAAATAAATTGTCTTATATGTTTGTCTGTCTGTCTGTCTAATCTGTAACCAGTTACTGTACTTATAGCTGTTTTGTTTAAGCTCAATGATTTTTCATCTTTTTACCTCTTTTAGATTTTAAAAATATTTGTCTGTAACTTCAGTTGGCTTATAGATAAACCTCATTAAAATTAAAGACATTTGTCAAGATTGGTATAACAAGTATAATACATATTGTTGTCTGTCATATCAGAAGTGGTAATAAGAAAGAGATCGCAATGCTGGGACAGGGGTAGCAGCACCACCAAAATGCTTTCAAGCTTCATCACACATTTAGTTTCTTGCACCAAGTAGAAAACAGAATCTTTGGAAGGTAGAGGTATTTAGTTGCAACACAGGAACAGCTGCAGCCTCAGAGGTAGAACCGCAAGGCCTTGCCAAAAGACAAAATTACAACAAATTTAATCTAAAGACCTTAATTGGCTTTTATTCACAATTCAAGATTTGAGCAGCCCCAGGACTAGAGCAGGTTCTAAGAACTCTGGCCAGCAACGTGGCAGGCGGTATTTATACAGAGAAAACAAGTGAAGTATAAAAATAGCGCCTAACTGGCCTTGTTGTAAGCGTTTTGGGTTGCCCGCCATTGACTGCCCCCCCAAATGAGACGGGAGCCTGGACTGAGATTCAGTGGTTACAAAAGTATATCCCTCAGCCAGGTTCTCAGTGGGTTTTCTATACTAAGCCAGGCTACAGCTAGTTGTGTAAGAAGCCAAGTGCAGACCCATCCTCCAGCGAAGTTTAGTTTATGTTTCCAACAATATCACTGTTCATTTCTGTCTGCCGTAACCTTGTAAGGATATGGACCAAGGGATAACGTGGTCATTCTGCAGTCAGGATTACACAGTGAGCCCTTGTCTCAAAACTAAAAAATAAAAAGAATTCTATTACTGAGTAGAAAAAAAAAGAGGCTGGATACCAAAGGAACTTATTTATTCTGAAGTGGAAGACTGCCCCCCACCAGAAAAAAAAAAGCAATGGCAGGTTCTCCTGGGTTAAATTATCTCCAGAGATTTATGACTCTGTTTGCTAGTAACTTTGTGGTCATGCTGGGGTAGCTTATCACTTGAAATTATTTATTATCCAGCTCATCATAAAGCACCAAGATGGCTGAATTCAATCCAGGCCTTTCATTCAGCAATGACTATTGGGTTAAATAACCCTTAGTTACTGCAGGCTGCTCAGGCCCGAAATTTCCCAAGCGAGTGGACCAGGGCGAAGGCTTCAATAAATGAGAACTGAAAAGATTTCAGGGCTCCAGGAGGGTCTCACTCTCTTACAGCTTTGAGATTCTCTGAATTTAGACTTCTCTGGGCGGCCCGTATTTATTTGGTTTACAAACAAGGGAGATGGTACTGAAGGAAACACAGGAATGTGGGCAGGATTTGAGACTCCCTTCAAGGACTCCTCCAAGTAGCACACTGTGTTAATTTAGGGGAACTGTGTTCTCTCCAGGAAGGCCTTCCCCGCAGGAGTAAGATGCCTGCAGCTGCAGTCTCCTTGTAGTTAACGGGGGTTGGAGCCAGATGTCCTCAGCTGTGGCCTTGTCTTGTCCTTTGAGGCCTCACAGCTTCACAGGCCAACACAGGCCTCAGGGTGACCAGGGACTCAGAGGTTCCCTTACTATGAATCCACTGCCCATCCCCAGAAAAGCGGCCTAAGCTTTGGACAACTCCCGAGTAAACACAGAAAGCCAGTTGGTTAATATTAAATCCTGCTCAGAGTCACTTCACAGTGGTCTGAACAGATTCCACTGTGGATCCCGAGTGTGTAGGATCTCAGGTCCCTGCACAAGGGCTGGTGAGGACGGTATGGAGGTTCTCTCTCTTCTTGGGTGTGACCGTTAATCCTGACTGGTCAGATTCACTGGACGAAGAAATGCTTGGTGGATTAGTGTCTGGGTGGGTCACAGAGATGTGACCACAGAAACTATATTTGGTTGCTGGCTCCTCTCCAGCGTTGTCCCCCGCTGTGCTTCCTGGCCACCATGAAATCAGCAGCTTCCACATCCCCTCTCCCAGCCTCCCCCAGGACGTTCCTGCACTGCAGCCAGCTGACCAGGAACTAAAACTGTGAGCCAATGAAACCTCTTCCTTACATCATGGGTGTGGCTACTGCACCCAGCCACAGCACAGCTAATATGCTGCATCAGTTAAGGACCTCTGAAGACTTTGAAGACTTTAATCTCTCAATTTAAGGAAAAAAAGAAAATTCCTAAACAGATTTCATTTTTAAGCCGGGTGATAAGATTGTATAGGATGATCCAAAGGTGACCCTGTGTTGTCTCACTCTGAGAACACACACAGCTGTTGAGTTAAACAGACTCCTTGCTCTGGTTCACAAAGCTGATATGGCCAAGCTCCTACCGGCACTTCCAGCCTCACCCATATTATTACAGTTGAGTCCTCCTAGACATTTTGCGCCCTTCCTTGCATCCGATGTCACCTCCCCTGGGCATCCTCTGCATGAGTCTACTTGTCACAACTGTAGGGAAATAGCCAAAGCTGTGTGCTTTATAAAGGGAGGAAGTTTATTTGGGTCCACAGTTCTGGAGCTCCAAAGTGAAGCCTTACATCTGCTGGTGGTCCTGCCGCTGGCAGAGTCCTGAGGCAGGGCAGGGAGTCACACGGTGAGACAGGGAGTACACTTGTGTCCCTTCTGGTCTCCCTCCCTCTTACAAAACTATCAGAATTCAGTCCTGGAGGTGCGGTAGGGCCCCTCCCAATGTGCGGGGGCGGGAACTTTACACTGCAGTGACAGCAGCCTGTGTGTGCATGTGCGGTTCTGGTGTGACTCTGTAACATAAACCATACCCATGCAGCCTGGGAGAATGTTAATGTATACCGAACGGGACTGTATGCCCATACAAGGAACACAAAGACACAAAAATTATATAAAAGGGTACAACTACTTCATGGTGGGCACTCAGCCTTTGGATACGAATCCGCTAAGTCAGTGCCAGCAGAAATCAAGCTGCTTCCTGGGGAAAAGGCCTCAGTGTTCATCTCTACACAAAAATCCTACAGCACAGGAGTCTAGCCTGGTGACCTTATCTCAAAGTCCCCACCCCTAAACACTAAGGTCAGATTAAGTTTCTACCCTTTTAATATCTCCCAATGGGGATTAAAATTCAACACAGGAGCCCTTGAGGGAACTCACCCAAACCACACTCCTACACCGCCTTTCACTTCCCTCTTCCTATTAATCTGGAACAGGTGTTTATCTGAAGCATGGTTTCCTTGCAACTCAATGAATATAGTGAAATCAACATTTGTGTCCAAAGAAATGCCACAAAGCTGGGCAAGAGGGCATGCATCTGCAGTCCCAGGTACTTGGGAGGCTGAGGCGGGAGGATCATTTGAGCAGAGACATTTGGAGCCAGCAAGACAGAATGAACTCCTTCTTCTAAAATACCAAAAAATTTAAATATATCAATTTCATATGGTTCAAATCAATACCGTAACAGCTAAAAAATTTTAAAAATATTAAAAACCAGTCACTTCCCTCAATGCCTGCTTCCAGGCCATTGCCCTGAGGCTGCCAGGAAAATAGAAAAAGAGCTTGACAGCTGGGTTTAAATTCCACCTCCCTTCCCTTCTTATCAGTGTGACCTTGGGCAACCGGTACACTCTAGGCCTGGGTCTCATAAATGAAATTTAGGTGACACTAAATAGCAAGTGGCCAGCCCTCTGCAGGACCAGTGTGAAAACCGGAGAGGATGCATGTTAGCAGGTGGAGGAGGGGCACCTGGAAACAGACGCCACACCTTCCAGCTGGTCCTGCCCATTTCCCCATGGGCTTTGTCAAGGGCTGTGCGCTTCTCTTAGATTCCAACCGGTACCACCTGTACCTCCTTCTCTGCCCTCATGGGCGTCAGCCCAGAGGGCCAGGGGGTTAAAACCCTCTCCCCACATCAGCAGCCCTCGGCCAGTAGCTCAGAGGAAATGGTATCTATGTACCTGGATTAGCCCTTCCCCGTTACTGGGACAAAACACCCACCCCCGCCATGTAAGGAGGAGGCTTTAGGGAGCTCAGTTCCCAGTAGTTCAGTCCAAAGTCGGGGGCCTGAAAGGCAGAAACTGCCTAGTAAAAGAGCACGCGGAGTTCAGCTGCTCCTCCTAGGACAACCCGGAAGCAGAGAGAAAAGGGAGAGGGTGGGGACAGGACCACGCCCTTCCCACTCCCGCCTTCAACCCAGACTCACCTCCTACAGATCTACTGAGTTACTGATGGATAAACCCACTGGAGCACACCGCTACCCCAAGATTTAGTCACCTCCCAAAAGGCACATAGGAATCGTAGCAGCACCTCATCGCTTTCTCCCCTTGGGCGGGATAACGCGAAGGTCCGTCACCCAGTGAAGCCAAGCTTCAGGGCTCACAGCGCCATGTCTGTGGGTGACCGTTACCAGCTCTCTTCCCTCCCCGGCTCACTTCCCCCACCTGGTGAGTAGTTCAATGGGGAAATTTCTTAAATAAACTTCCTTCACTCAAATCCTTGAGATCCTGGGGGGAATCGCAAACTTCTAAAACTGCACCCTATAAATTATCCTTAACACATATGCAAAAACAACATACATCCAATTTATTATTATTTTTTGGCATTGTTTGTAACAGGGAGGGGTTGAAAACAGTATCTCCAAAGAAGACTGGCTAAATATATCATGACACACTTGTGGAATATTATACACCTGTGTAGAAGAGAAAACGTGAGTTGTGTCCTGACATGAAACATTCTGTGCTGTATTAATGGAAAAAGCAAGATTAGAACGGTATAAAGTATGCTATCATTTGTGTAAAAACAAAAAAGCCTATGTGTGTGTGTGTGTGTGTGTGTGTGTGCCTAGAATCTTTCTGGAGACCCAAAAACACACAGCTTGACCGTCCCTACAAGGGGGACTTTAAGAGTTGGGAAGAAAGACTTTCCATTACTCATCCTGAGTGTCTTTTGCTTTTTGCATTATGGACAGGTTTATCAGTTCAACAATAAAAGTAACAAAATAAAAGTAAGAGATGACTAGGAAAAGGGGCATTTATGATTCCTTCTTGGAATCTTTACCGGCCAATCGCCTCTGATGTAGGCTGGCTTTGCACCGGCTGGGCTTCTCCAGGTCAGCCTCACCCTGGTGACGCAGGATCCCTCACGCCTGCGCACTCGCCCACGGGCTTCACTTCCTCCGCCCGCCAGAGAGCTGCTTCGTTTTCCCATGGCATCACCCAGAAGGGTGCCGTTGCTCCTCTCGGAGGAAGGCCCAGTGGCAACTTCTCCCCTGTATGCAGGGTTCCATATGCGACAGACACCAGTCACACACGGAACTACAGACACACACACACACACACACACACACACACACACACAAACGGAGACTCAAGCAGGCCTTTTCCTGCCGCAGTCTCCTACAAGACACGACTGTCCAGCAGCCCAGGGGCCCGATTGTTGCTCTGACGAAGCCCTGTTTGCTCTCCATGGAGAAGGAGCCATTACTGGGGTGGTGGCTCCTGGGGACCACCTTCGCTCATCATGTCCTTATACTGCCGCTTGAAGAAGCCAAGCTGAGGGACAGAGACAGAGATGTAAGGGCCAGAGAGCCAGGGGAGCAGCGGAAGGTCATGCAGAATGGGAGGGGAGCTGAAGGGCCCCAAAGGACAGACACTGACAGGAGCGTGGGAGGGACCTGAGGCAAGTGAGGCAGGGCGGAAGCAGCACTGACACTGGGTCCAGGAAGGAAATATAAAATATAACAAGAATGTCTCCTGCTGGGCGTGGTGGTGGATGACTGTAATCCCAGCACTCAGGAGGCTGAGGCAGGAGGATGACAGGAGTTTGAGGCCAGCCTACGCTACATAATGAGACCAGTCTGAACTGCATAGCAAGACCTTGTCTCAAAAAAAAACAAACTTCGTACTGTGGCTCATCATCCAGGGGCCTTTCCAGTTCCCCTACACATATTAACCCCATTTCTTTCCCAAAACGGCCAATGGTATTACTGAAAAACCTGAGGCCGTGAGAGGCTCTGACTTGCTCAAGGCCACCCAGCTAGCAGCAGCACAGGGAGCTGATCCCACTGACGGAGCTGCTGCATGAGACAGGGGCAGGGCAGGAAGAAGGCCAAGCAGGGGCACCTTGTACAGCCCCGCCGTGATGAGGGCCAGGAGCACCAGTCCCCCGATGGAACTCCCCACAATGAGTGGAAGAGGGTTGTAAATTTCACTTAGCTCCACCTTGGTCTCCGTCTGGGGGAGGAAGAGAAAAGACATGCATCAGACGGATTCCAGACCTCTGGAGTTTTCCCTAGTCAGGCCTGTGCATGCCCTGGCCCCAAAGCCTTCGCCTTCCCTCTGTCCCCAGCACCCAGCCATCCCTCTTTCTCCCCGCCTGCTTCTCTCCCCACCCCCAGTTCCAAAGGTGATCTTCACACGGCCAGTCTCTCCTCCACCATCCAGCAGGCCCTCTGTGCCTGAGACAGCTACCTTAGACCTCACATATAGTTCCTGTCCTGGGAGCAAGGCAAACTTAGAGTTGTTAAACAAGATCTCTGCTGTGCTCACAACCAAGAGGTGGTTACTCGGTGTCTGTGGAAGAGAACATAGTAGGTGTCAGGCCAGGGGCCCCCGAGCAGCACAACAGTGCCTGTCCCATGAGGCCCAGGACCTTGCGGACCTTGATATACCAGTTGAATGAGAGCTTGCCATGGAGAGTGACGTTCAATTCTTCCTCGACATTGAAGGATGGGATCTCACACTCAATCCTCTGGCAGACCGCAATGGAGCAGTTCTAGGGAAGGCAGGAGAGGACGGAGGTAACATCTGTATCCCAGCCCTCTCGGTCAGGAGGCCATATGGGATTCCATGAGGGGACTGCATGGCCCCCAGGCTGGGATGAGGCTGCTTCTCACCAGCACACTGGTCTTCGCAAGCTTAGCCAGGAAATCAGAGTGAGGAGGTAGTCTTTCCTCAGTGTTGCAGGTGCTCGAGAGATTCTGAGAAAGGACACACACTCAGAGAGAAGAGAGGGAAGTGAGGGGTCCTCACCCATCCTCAGAGTCCAGGGAAGGCTCAGAAGAGTTTCCAAAGTTCAGTGAAGGAAACGGGTATCTCAGGAAAGATTGGGGCTACGGAGCGAGGACTGGGCCCCACTTCTCAGGCCCAGCTGAACTCACAGGGGAGAAGGTGACCTGAGGACGCTCCCACACGGTCTCATTGTTCAGACGCACAGGAACCCAGAATACCACGCTGATGGGAAGATTCCTCTTGCCCAGGTTGTTGAACTGGACCGGGAAAGGCGAGGGTCAGGGCATTGGCCACACCGTCCCCTCGAGCTGCAGGACTTGGCTTCCCCGCTCCCTATAGCCCAGGACACCTGGAGACAGGGCACGTCCTGTCTCTTTCCGGGAGGCAGGACAGTGTGGCCAATCAACATACATTTGAGAGCAGGACAGGCTGGCCTTACACCCTGGCTTTTCCACTTATTAGCTGTGAGTACTTGGACATGCTCTGATAAGGTCTGCAAGCCCCGCTGTAGCCATCTGTAAACCAGGGAGCGCAGCAGTGCCTTCCAGATGGGTGACAAAGACGGGGGGGGGGGGGGGGGGGGCCCTCGCTCTGTGTGTGTGAGAGGAGCCCCTCCTCCTTCCCGCGGCCCTCCCCTGCTCTTCTGCACGCTCCCCATGCCCACCGCCCTCCTCCCCTGCTCCCACCTGGTATTGGTGCTCTATGATCTGACTGGCCTTCTCTGAAGCTGTGAAGTTGAGATATTTGGTGGAGTTCTCGCCACTAGAGAGAGAAGAGACAGGAGGTGACAGATGGTGAGGGGTCTCGTGGGAGGGGGTCTCGGGCTGTGTGTGAGGCCCGCACAGGCTCACAGTAATGCAGTCTTAAGAGGCGGCGGGGGCATGCGGGGGCAAGGCAGGTCGGACACAGTGTGTGCCAGTTTGGGCCACTTACACACTCACACACACACAAGCACAGACTCACAAACAGATACAGAAGTGCAGCAGCTGTAGGGCCAGCTATAGTCCTGGGGCCGGCACCTGATGACTATCAAGTAGACCGCGTATTTCACAGGCAGCTCCAGCTGGAATTCAGTTTTGTTAGTCCTGGGCATGTTGTTCTCACTGAAAGGGAAAGAGAGATCCTGGAACCCGGGAACTCGTTTTTTCTCTCTCTCCCCTCCCCCTGCCCCTCCCCCTGCCCCTCCTCCTTTCCCCTCCCCCTTCCACTTTCCCCTCCCCCTTCCCCTCCCTCTTCCCCACCCCCTCCCTTCCTCTCTCATTCTCTGTTCTCTTGTTCTCTAACGCCTCACCCCTCCATGGCCCAGATCTAGCTCTGCTCGCCCTGATGGCTATAGCCACCTTCCAGCTGGTCTGAGTATAAAACTGCTGCACCCCGACTCCCAGCTGGATGTCCCCACAAAGCCTTCCGTGTACAGAGGAGGGAGCTGTGGAAGGGGATTGGGTCACCGGGATGCTGTGCTCCTCGCTGGATTCATCCACCCTTAGGAGGTGGAGCCTGATTGGAGGAGGGTCACTGGGGGCGTGGCCTAGAGGGGCGTACCTCCATCCCTGTTCCTGTCCGCTTCCTGCCTGCCAGGGTGTGAGCAGATCCTTTTACCTTGGTTTTTGTGCGTTTGCGTCTTCCAACCATGGACTGAAACTGAGCCAAAATGGACCTCTCCTCCTTTAACTTGCAAGTAACACGTATTTTGTCCCAGAAATAAGGCTCCAGGCCTTACCCGGTACATCCTTCCTTCTTTCTGTCTTCATATATTTTCTTCGGAAATGTTTTCTGAAAACCAAGCTCCCAAGAACACTGGACACCCTCCCCATTTAATCTCTCATTTCATACTGTATTCTAATCACCAGTTTTCTTGTCTGTGAGGACAGGACCCGCAGCCGCCTTAACTACCACTGTCCCACCCTCGCTCAATACAATGCCTGGCGCCTGGTATATCTCAGTGAATGAATAAATGACCTGGACAGAAAATCCGTAGGGACAGGGAGAAAGTTCCCCCTAGAAAAGGGGCCTCACAGGTGAGGAATCCATGTACCTGGTCACACTGGCGTTGAGGAGTAGTTTGTTTCCAAGGCGAGCCCCAAAATCTACATCAAAGGTGATAATAAAGGTGACCTGAAATTGAAGAAAGGAGACATGGGGATGAGAACGGGGTAAAAGAAAGGACACAAACATTCACCAACTGATGGACAGGTAAATGTAATCCCATCGATCCATGCTGCAGAATATTAGTTAGCAGTAAAAGGAAATGAAGTACCCGTCAGTGAATGATCCTTGAAAGTCTACTAATTGGAAGAAGCTAGTCACGAGGGACCACACGCTGTATGTTTCCATTCATATGAAATATCTAGAATATGAAAATCTAGGGGCCGGGGATATAGCTCAGCGGCACAAGCACCTGCCTGGCAAGTGCAAGGTCCTGAGTTGGATTCTTGGTACCAAAAAAAAGAATCTATAGAGGCAAAGTAAATCACTGGTTGTCAGAAGCTGGGAAGGTGGGGGTTAGGAGTCAATAGCAAGACCTCACAATATACCATTGTGAGTACACTGAAAGCCACTGAATTGTACTTTTTAAATGGATGAGGTTATGGTATATATCTCAGTAAAGCTGTTTTGTGAGAAAAAGGGAGTCCCTACTTTAAAAAAAAAGAGGAGGAAATAGCAAACAAGGGGAAGATGGCTGGGCGTGGTAGCGCACGCCTGTAATTCCAGCACTCGGGAGGCTGAGGCAGGAGGATCCTTGAGAGTTCAAGATCAGCCTGGGCTACAAAGTGAGCTCAAG
>PVLD010011961.1:36684-62713 GCA_004027595.1 Dinomys branickii | reverse complement strand
AAACCAGCTATTCCTCTTCTGGGTATTTTCCCAGAAGATCTGAAAACATCATATCACTCTGATATATGTGCACCCATGTTTATAGCAGCACAATTTGTAATAGCTAAAATGTGGAAGCAACCCAAGTGTCCATCCACAGAAGACTGGATTAAAAAATTGTGGCATTTTTATATAATGGAATATTATTCAGCTATAAAGACAGTTTGGGGAACTTTGTAGGCAAGTGGTCAAAACTGGAGTCCATACTCATAAGTGAAATAAATCAGCGATACATGTGCAGGCAACGGATTGTATCACTGCTGTAAGAACCCGAGCGTGGGAATATAAACTAAGAGACATGAAGGAAATCTGTTCAAAAACAAAGAACAGATATCTGGGACGAGGGAAAGGGGAAAAGAAAGGGACAGAAATGTATGTATGTATATATGAGTATTCATATAAGCAGGAGGGCTAACATGGTTCTACTATTGTATTATATCACTTAATGCTAAGGAATAATCGATGACGGGTTATTTGATCAATCTTGTATGTCTGTATGTGTTATCCTGAACACCCACTACGAAGATATCAATATGCAAAGCAGCAACTCTTGGTGGTTTTTTGTTGTTGTTGTTGTTGTTGTTTGCCTGTTTTGTTTTTTGTCTTTGGATTTTTGGTTTTTGTATTTTTTCTGTTGTTGAGAAAATTAATTGTCTGACTAAATTTGCATGTCTGTATATGGGTTCATATATTTACACTTCGAAGATATCAATGGATAAAGCAATAACCACTGTTGAGACCATGTCACCTTGTCTGTAGATTAGTTGTGACTGTACTATTTTTTATGCTAATTGGTGTCTGTTTGTTTGTATGTTTTTGTACTTTTATTTTTTTTAAATAAAAAAAGGAAGATTGCAAGAGAATAACAATGGTTTGTGCATTGCGTATTGTTATCTTTAAAGTAAATGCTCAGATTACAAACTACAGGCATAAAAAAGTGATTAAACAATATAGGCATAAATCTTTCTTTTCAATAAACTAATAGCAATTAGTAAAAAAAAAAAAAAAAGAATGATGATGAACTCTTACCCTTAGAGTTTTCAATTGTTTTACAATAAGTTCAATGAAATGTATTTTTTGATCAGTGGAGTTGGTTTTTAGAGACTTTTTTCAAGTTTGAATTTATAGCTAAGAAGATAGAGATCTTAAGCTAATGATTTATCTCGTGGAGAAAAAAGGAGAAGCAAAAAAAGAGTTACTAAAAGTTTTTCTTAACATTCTAGACTTGTAACCTATGCTACTGAATTTAAGAACATAGCAAATATATCTTCTGTCTGAATGAATTAAAAACTGAAGTCATTCCAAATTGTTTTGAGCTATGTTTTCAGAATTTTAATTTATTTAAGCTGTTCAGACCCCATCTCAGATCACATCCATCATAATAATGGTAACATGTTTAGATGTAGGACACAATTTGTCATTTGAAAGAAACTCATGGAATGCTATATTTAAGATACTTTACTTCAAATTACAAGAAATCTCTAAAGCAAATATTTCTTACCCTCCAGCTCCATTTGTTAATTCTCCATTAAAATGAACCCTTTTCTCAGTTATTCTCCTCATGACTATACCCACCCACGTACCACAAAGTCATTATTAAATATTGATCAGAACCCTCCCTTCACCCAAAGGGATGGTATGTACTTAATCATAGCTTCGGAGTGAAGCTTTTCTATTTAAATGCATTTGGAACTTTCTCAGGCAAACTAAAGATTAGGCCTCATGTTTTACATTATACCATTAGCAAAATGAAGCATATTAAACATATGTATTAACATGAAAATGGCATTTTTAAGAGTGTATAACAACAAAGAAACAAAAAATCCTTCAAATCAAACTAAAATTCAAAAGCATTTAAAATAAAAATTCCTGCATACACTTTCTGTATACCCATATTTTAATCTCATTCCCTGTCTGATTTTCCATACTGGTCAATTACTAGGTCACATTTTGTTGATTTTGTTATAAACTATCTTTAGGAGTACTAAATAATAAAATAATTCAAGTAATTATTTGTCTAGACTTTCTCAGGGATTAGAAGCTTCCATCAAAATATACCACTTTGGCATAAGGCTTATTTTCTGTGGAACTAAGGCAAGTAAGAAATAGCAGATGCTGAATAAAAGCTCTCCATCTTCCTTATGACTGGCTAAAAGCGAGGCATAATTTTCATTTGTAAAGCTTTCTCTCCTGTACCCAAAAGAGAAGCACAACTCTGAACTCCTAATTGCCAGAGATGACTCTGGAACCAGCCCACAGAGGGCATCTAGAGAAAGCTGCACGACACATCCCACTAAACAAAACTTAACATCCACTAGTTCTCCCATATATTTACTTTTCTCTTAAAGTCCTAATTTCTTTCCTTCCCTTTGTCATTTCTCTAGGAGTTTATTTTTCATTGTTATGACACTGTGTAAGCTAGAAGTTCTAACCACTTCTTTGAGGCACTTGTCATTTTGTTTGCCCTGTATGCATGTATGGTAGATGTTAAAATAAAATAAAATAGCTCATTTTTCTCCTGTTGATTTCTTTTGTAAATTTGATTTCTAGAACTCTAGCCATAGAATCTAGGAAGGTAGAGGAAAAGTTCATTTCTCCTTCTCTAAAACTCCAAATCAACACTGTTAAGTGGGACAGGGAGAGGAAATGAGGGGCCTTCGAGGGCTTGTGGTAGTTTTCTTTATTGGTTCCTACTTCCTCTCATGCCAGGTAACCAAGCAGGTGAATGTGGCAAAGAATAGAACAAACTTAAAAATTATCTCTAGTTCCCATTATTTATTCTTCTTCTTCTACCACACATAAACCCAGCAGAGGAAAGGACCATGGAAGAGGTCCTCTAGAGTAAAGCAAAACACACTCCATTCCCTGTCTTCCCCTCCAGGGGTTAGAAAGAAAAATTTCTAGAACAAAAACTAGTAAGGCAAAATTTTATACCAACGGAAAACTGCACATTACTTGTAAAGCACCTTTTTCTCTTATTACTGCTGAATCTGAGAAGGTACGTTACAAGTCTGTAATCCTTTAGATGACAGCAATGTAAAATTCTTCTCTAAAGGTGCAGATTCTGACCTAGCTGGTAAAAGTTCAATTAGGCCTCCGTGAAAAAAAGTTTTACCTCCCTTTGCAAATTCATTTCAATTTTCCTATTCTCTAGATAGATCTATTTCTTCAGAATCCCTCTGACTCATGTGCATTACAAATTTTGCTTTGCTGTCTTGAGGAGAATCTTTTAACTAGTCTTTTCACATGCTTGTACCTGGCTGGGGGTGCTCATGCACACCTGCATTCTCAGCACTTGGTAGGCTAAAGCGGGATGATCAGTGCAAATTTGAGGCCAGCCTGTGTCACAAAGTAAGTTCTAGGCTAGCCTGAACTGCATAGTGAGACTCTGTCTCAAAAAGACAACACAGAAAAAAAAAGCTTTTCCCCTACATAAACCCATGGGTTGCAATTTCAGAGAAACATCTGTTTGATATCAAAACTCCTCCATAGTACTGTTACTTCATTCACCAGTTCTTACTCAGGTGACACTGATCTGCTCGTGGTAGTTAAATCCTCCATGCTGATTCACATTTGTATCCCTTTGCCCAGGATACCCATGTGTTTAAAATGGACATACTCAATTTTCCCATACACAATTGTTTGCCCAAGAAGCTTTATGTATCTTCCCAGACCCTGTTTTTCTATGTTCTCTCCCAGAAAAGATTTATTTCTTTACTCTTGCTTCCATTGGCACCTTATGCATATGAACAGGTCACAGAAAAGCTGCTATTAAAAAATCAGAGCCAGGCAGAGGTTAAAATAGTGAAAATAAATTATATTTAAATTTTTTCTAAAACCTTTTGCAACAGGGCAGTGGGGCTCCAGTATAAAACCAAATTCTGTTCAGAACACATCATGGCCAAGTAAGTACGTACAGGTAAAATGCAGGGTGCAGGTGAGTGAAGAGAAAAGCATGAAGAAGGCACATCAAGGGTGAGGGCAGGACTCTGCCTATGTCAGCCTGATAGGATTTTTAGCAAAGGCAGGCTAGGGTAGCTGAGCTCTGAGGTAAGAGTTCTTGCCACACATCAAGGGTGCTCAGGCCTGGAGGGTGGGGATTTTTGCTAAGAGGGAATGACTCAAAGTCAGTCTTAATGTTGGAGCCTGGTGGAGAAGAAGGTTCAGAGGAAATTGGCCAAAATTTGATCAAAGGGAGTGTTTTTCAGGACTACAGATCATTGTCAGTAATTTATGGAACAGGATTGAGGGTTAGGTTGGGGATGCTGGGAAATGAGTCTGGAAAGGTACAGAAACTACATAATGGACAGAATGCTTCCAGCTGTAGAAAAGTGAGAGTCCATTCAATTCCAGTTAAGTCAGAAAGCAACTGGGATGTTCTTTACACCACTGGACACATACTTCAAACCCAAGAGAAATAAATTCTAATAGTAGCAATAGGATAATGGGAGATTTAATAACATGTCATAGGAAAACCTGTGGGTATAACACTTAGAAACCTAGAGAACCGTGTGGAACCACATGTCTGGATGGAAACAGCCCAAGCCTCCCCAGTAGGGCAAGATCAGGCAGTTCATTTAACTTCCTTGTGGCTCCATGTGCTCATGTAATAACAAGAGATATAATAAGGCTGATTTCATGAGTTAATGTGAAGATTACATGAATGTACATACACAAAGGCTTCTCAGTTAATATTAGTCATATTATTAGAACTATTGTGAAGCACTTAAAGAACTGTCAGAAGTATAAATTAGATTTAAGCTCAGATGGATCACATGAATTAAATTAAGATTCACAGTGGAAATTATAGTCATACAGATTTGAGTTATAAGATGTAAAATTAGAACAGGCTGCCTTGGTGAGGGGTTCATAATGTATTTCCTGTCTGTATTTCCTGGGGGGGGTGGTTATAGTGTATTTCCTGTCTGTAATTCCTTGGTGGAGGGTTATCATGTATTTCCTGTCTGTATCTCCTTGGGGGGCAGGGAGTTATAGCGTATTTCCTGTCTGTAATTCCTTGGTAGAGGGGTTTTACAGTATATTTTCTGCCTCCTAGGGTTTTAGTTCAAGCCTAGAATGATGAGAGCATGTCTTGGTTACTTGTCTCTCGTTGCTGAGACAAAATACCCAACGTCCAAAATGAAGGAAGGAAAGGTTTATTTAGCTTACAGTTTGTGGAGGTTTCAGTCCATATTTGGCTGGTTCTGAGGCAGAGTGGCACATAGCAGAGGGCAAACGTTCATGGCAGCAGAGCACAGCAAAAAAACAGCAAAAGGGAGGAATGGCCTCAGGAAAGCAGCCTCTCCCCTTACATTGTAAACACCTTAACCCCACCCAGGGGGCGTGTAGCACTCACATAATCTCCATGCCTTCTTCCACAGACTCAGGATGTACACAAAGTAAGCACCCTGACTTCCTGCTGACTCACTCAGCCAAACCTCTAGACTCACCAAGTGACACAATGTATCAACCATAACGGTGCACTAAAAGAAGAGTGAGTGAAGTAAATGTGAATTTCTCTTCAATCCCCGATTCTGTATTCTAACTCAGTGTGAATGCTAACTTATACATGGCGTTACAACCCTTAATGTGCATATTTCATAGACTAATGAGGCTACCTCATTCTTACCCTAGACTGAAAGCTCTTGATGGTGGGACACGTATCAGATTTATCATTATTTATCCTTTCATTTTCAGCAAGTTATTACCTTATTTACAGCAAGGACTTGATACTCTGTTTAAATAATTGCACATATACATTTTTATCCAAGACAGATTAATTTTTCAGAAAATCACGCAGTCTAGCTATTGTTGCCAGTAAAGCCCTCATACCAGATGTCTCTTAGGGAATTTGACGTCACTTAATTCTTACATTTATGAGTTGCTAAGAGTTAACAGGTGCATTTTACAAAAAAAATTTGGAGATGTTCATAAGGAAAATTGGATGCTCAGCATAGCCACTTAAGCTATTTAAGCTCCAGGTTCAAGGGTCTATTTTATCATTTAGAACCCTAACCAAGTCTTAGAGAGTCAGTCAGTTTTGTTGGATGCTAGCAGATGAAATGAGAATAAAAATGTAGCTACTCTAGTAATAGTACAGAAAGGTAGAAACATGCGTTGGTTCTCTTCCCCAGAAGACACTGGTGTTTCCTAAGCTTGTGGACTAATATTATCCAAATCCAAACCTAAAAAGTCAACTACAACAAGAATGGCAAATTCAGGGCTTGAAAAGAAAGTAGAGGGAAGCCTTTAAAGAAGCATCTCCATTAGGTGGGACTGTTAGGGAGTTCAAAAAAACATGCACAGGCAGATAGGTTAAGAAGACAGTAGATTGTTTAGTGAGGGGAAAATTATGTAGTTACCACAAAAAAATCAAAGTTCCTTTTTATGAACAGCTTCAGATTGCTAGACATTCCAATAAGAGTTCTTACAAAAAGGATACACATACTTCACTCATTTTCCACCTTCTGGCTGGAAAGAGGAAGAAGTAAAGCGGTTGGTTTCCAGTGCAGAAGGGGTAGGAGGACAGTGTAAGTCACCGAACAGAGTGCTTATGATTACCATGAAACCATGACCTGGTTCATGTAGTGGGTCTGGACTTTCATTCAGTCATTCAATCATGCACACAACACAGGGTAGGTTGTATTAATTCTCTTCCATGTGTAAGGTGCTACAGGTTCATAAGACCACAAAAATATTCCCTGACCTCATCATGTTTACTATCTGAGAAGGGAATGATTTAAAGTATACAATCCAGATCCTGGTGATAAGCCACCTGTCCATTTTAAAGCCACGTTGTAGCTACGAGGATATGTATTTGAAGTAAATCCACTTCAATTAATTACTAAAGTCAGTCTGTCCCTTCTTCCTACCATTACTGATGCTTCAGAGTTCACTAAGGCACAACTACATCACTAAGGGATACTGAGATGTTCTTAAAACTTTCTGAATCTTTACTAAAATTGCTCAGAGCTTCTTTAGGAGCCTGTAAGTACAGTAATAAAATAATAAGTAGTTTTTTTACAACCTGTAACTAAACGCAGACTGTAACAATGATTAATTTTTTTAATATTCTTAGTGTTTCAAGACTGTTAAATTAATAAGGCCATCATGTATCAGTGTTGTAGTCCAAAAGAGCCATTATTCTCTGTGCCATGTTAGTGTAATTACAGCCTAATGGTTTACACCATTATGAAAGCACTAAATATTTTACTAAACTGAGTACAGTATATAAAAATTAATTTGAATGGCTCCAGGCTTGAAACAATTGAATCAATGATGAAGAAAATTCTTTTGTTTTGAAGAAGGAAACAAAAGGGAGTGTTTTTTAAAATACGACTTGAAAGAAAAATATAGATTTTTTTAAAAATACATGGCATCCTTTCATAGTCTTACAGTGTAATCTTCTTTGCCAACATGAGGAACAGATAAAGTTTCTCAGAAGGTGCCATTTAGAATGGATTATTTTGTGCATATGACTTGTTTGTAAAAGATTAATATAAACCACGTATTAATAGTAAGAGTCACCATACACTATATTCCTCACAAATAGACAAGAGTGGTAAACTTTTAGTAATATTTTATGGGATTTAATGTCAAATACTTAAATGAGAAATTTCTGAATATGGCAAAACACAAGTATTCAGTAAATATAGCTCATTGCTTGGATATTCGTGAGAAGAAAAATTAGGAGAGAAGAAAGTCCCTTACTTATTTAATAAAATAAGAGTGATAGCAGAGAACAAGAGACAACAATAACAAATTACCATAATAATAAATATCCTAGTTTTTATTATAACATATAATATGGCAAAAGTATAATAATAATCCTCACACTTGCTCATTTATTTTTTGCATTGAAGATTCTGTACATTTTTAGCAAACACTTGAAAAAGTGAAAGTATAAGTATTTCTCTTCAAGATTTTATCCTTACTCTGTTTTCTTTCTACATAGCCAAACCTAACTAAAAATCTAGTTCTCATTTACTTACCTGTGTGATTTACCCAAGTAAGTCCAATACATTACTTAGCAAATATATCACCTATGTGATTTCATGGGTTTCAAATTGTAATCCATTTTTAATTACTGTATTTACTTCATGAAAATATTTTATGTCTGTGGAAATATCTCCTGTAGTATGGTTGTATACCTGAAATTATTGACTGTGATCACCTTTTCGACATGTAATTCAGTTGCTGAAGCCCTCTGCATTGGTCAAGGTTCCTTAGACCCATGGTCAGTGTTCTTTATAGCATCAGCTTTAACTGTTAGCTGATGCAAAAGAGGTAGTTTGGGCTTGCTTGGTTCACTGTAGGCCCAGAGTGGGAAAGCTTTGAAGTACGTTAGGTGGTTACCGCTAGGATCAGAATCCTGTGAAAACGCAAGTGACTATTTCCAATGTACCATCTCTTCCCATATGAAAATAATAATAAAGTGTTTTTAAAGCCTTCCACTGTATCCCTTGGGGAAGGACTGTTTAATTTTTAAATACCACCAAGTCTGCTTTAATTCTCCAGTGCCCTTAAGTCCATTTATTTGCTTGGGAAGTACAGATTGGTTTTAATGCTTCCTTGGGAACTGGGAATGTGGATAGAGTCTTAAGGGGTTGTAAGGCTTCCCTATTTGCTTCTCTATCAGCCTTTTGAAGGCCCAAGGAGACCTCAGACATTTCTTTGTGCCATTTACAGTGCATGACTGCAACCTGCTTGGGAAGATAGATTGCCTCTAGAAGTTGGAGAATTTCCTCTTCTGCTTTTATAGATGATTGCCTTTCCACTCCTGGGACCTCCCTTAGGGGCAGGGTAAATTGTAAATTAGAGGAACAAGAAGCACCACTTTGGGTTCAATCTGCAAGGTGTAGTTAAAGTTCCCTGTATGCACTCAGTTGATCTTCAGGCTGTCTGAGAAACATAATGTGAAAGCTGTGGAGTGCTGGGTTCCTTTAGAGGAACTAATGGAGTTCCTGAGTTACTTAAATGGATGGACCTGATTTACTGACCTGGGGAATATAAGGAAGAGGTTGAAGAGACCAGAGGGACTCATTCCCCTGAGAGACAGATGGGGGGTGGCCAGGAAAGTATTATCCAGGATATCTTCCTCTTCCTCAGGTTTCACTTTAAATATTACAGTTTCTGGGCATTCCCTCAAGACCAGGACCTGCTGTTCAGATTTTGAAATAAACTGATATAATTGTCTAGAGAAAGGTATTTAAACACCTGAATTCACCCCAAATCTTTAAAACAATAATCTATTTTTTTTAGCAACAGAAGCTATTTCACAGGTGTAGGAAGAATGTTTACTTCTATTGCACTAATTTGTCCTAAATTGAGAAAACATTTAGGAACTGAAAAAACAAAGAAGTTCCTATTTTCCCATGACAGGAATAAAAAGGAACAGCAAAACTAACCACAACATGCAGTTTAGGATTTCAACTTTTTTCCTTTGACCTGAACAATGTCTTTTGAATTTTGTTTTTCAAACAGCACAATTCCCATATGTGACTAAAATAAGAGATATTTGTGCTTGTTTTGTTAAGTAATTAAAGATGTCATTTTCTAACAAAAACAAATGTGCACCTAATATATAAAGCTTGTTATTTTTGGTGAAATAAATATTTTTGCATGACATTTTGGAGGTAGATTTCTCTTTAACACATCAGAAAAAAAAATCTGAATCAAGAGAAAACTTCTCAAGAATTTAAAAGCCTCATTGTTGATTGATTTTAATAAATTTTCAAAAAAAATCCTTTTTCTTTTGTAATGTCAACAGTAACGTAATAAAATAAATTTATGCCTTAAATTGAGAGAAAATGATTGTACCTCTCTGCTTGTAAACAACATGGAGTGGGCTTTTCATAAAAACCTCATTGTAGAGTTTTCATGCCTAATGATTTAAATCAAGACTTAAATAAAATCCACTGTATTCACAATTCCAGACCCCTTCCCCTACTTCTACAATACCTTCCTTTGTGCTAAATAACCCAAATCTCTTTAGCTTTTCCTCAAAGGACCCATTTTCTAAACTAATCATTTTTAGTCACTCTCTTTTGAGCTCTCTCCAAGTTTTCTACATCTTCCTTCAAACAAAAGGCCCCAAATTAGACCCTGTACTCCCGTAAAATCCTGATGAATGCTGCCCACGTGAGGAGCTTCACCTTGCTGCTCCTTTCTCCACAAGGAAGCAGCTCTGATGTCACAGTTTCCTTACCATGAGCAAACTAAGAGCTCTGCTGACCCAGTTACTAGATTATGGGGAGAAGAACTAATTTTCTGCCTTTTTACTGATGCTCCTCAGTCACAGTAAGAGTAAAAACAGCTGTTTCTCCAGCACCCCTGACATACTAAACCCTGTCCTATGCACACCGAGTCCCTTTGGAAAAATAAAATATCACTATTACCCTGGTAACAGAAGAATTTAAACTCCTCAGAGGCACATAAGTTCTCAGTTTGAATGGGAATGTTTACTTGTATGCTTAATTGATACTAAACCCCACAATAAGAGCAAATATTTTTCATGGACTCTGAAGGAAATCAGGATATGCCACACCAGAATAGGATAATCTACCATGAGGAATGTTTTCAACTGAAGCCAACTGAGAAAAAGCAGACACAGGACCATCTCTTTGCCACACTATACCAGTAAGATAAGGCTGGCTTTTAATCACTGCAGGCTCGATGCCAGAGAAGGCGTCAGAGAAATCTACGTAGCGAAGTTAACCTACCCCATCTCCCACTGGCCCCTCTACAGTGATTTCTGATGCGCCTAGAAATGCAGTCCATTTGCTTTGTCTTATTATTTCTCTACAAATGTACTTTTTTTTTCTTTTTTTTTTTGCTAAGAAGCTAAAACATCCAAGCTCTAACCACCACTTTGAGACCACTGGTTTCTGTCACGAAATGTATGTGTCGATAAACTTCTCTCTCAATTTGTCTTTTTTTAGTGTGCCTCTGGGCCCACACTGGAGAACCTAGAAAGGTAGAATGAGAACGTCTTATTTTCCTATACCACAAATCTCTAGAGATAACCCTCAAAACTGGGTCACTCTGAAACTCTTCACAATGCATGAAGTTTTTGTTGGGAGGGTCACCCTTCCTCGCACTGCACCCTGGGGACCTTAACAAGTAGTTCCACACATGCACAAGGACTCCAGAGCATACTGTAATTTAGCCATGAATAGGAGATTATCTCACCTGGTCACAAGTGAATATGTGGACATTTTTAAGTGCACATGATTTTAATATGTATAAAAATGATGAACAAGAAATAAAGACTTGTAAAAATTCTGGGAAGCATCTGAAACAAACATTGGATGTTAAAACCTATCTCCTTCAAATACAAAGGCATTTGATCAATTGCTGATGTGTGTTTGTTTATCTGTCCCGTGTGATATTTTGAATGGAATATAATAAAGGTAAAGGACACTGACAAAGCAAATATAAGCTGATAGCATTTTAGATCAGAGAGGGAACTAATAGGGACTCAATTTTAGAAATGTAATAACAGGCTACAAGCTGTTGCAGAGAATTTACTTTGTAATTTATTCATTTCTTTGTTGTTCATTTTATATATGAATATATTTTCCCTCATTTAAATACTTAGCCAATGTAAATAAGATGATTTATAACTTAATTCAAAAAGAAACTCAACATGGTGCATACTTTTAATTAATTATACATGATTTAAATATTGCCATAAGGCATTTATCTTTTTTTTAACAAAGAGCATCACCGATTGTTCAGAGTCCCTAGTTCTTTTTTGTAATGTTAAAATAAAGTTCTGGATAAGAGCAGATGTATTTCCAAGGGCACATCTCTTGTAGGTTCTAGGTGGGAGAGCAATTCAGACATCTGAAATACGTCTACCAGTGCAATGATATTCATCCTATTCATTTGTTCATTTATTTAAAAAGGCTAAACATTGCTCTCAAAACTTTTATCTCTCAGTTTATTGAGCATATCTATGTATATGGTCTTGTTTTAAGTCTTAAAGTTACTTGTATCCAAATTCACATTTTTTATCACTGGAAATTCATGAAGTTAATGATTCCTGAAAAAGGCAAGTGCAACTTTCAGATTCTGTGTTCGGTGTACAAATTCCTCCTATTTAGAAAGCATTCAGACATGGTGTGGCTGGAGCTTTCTGTTTTGCTCGGGGTCCTCTCAGTGGTGGTGTCTTTGCTGCTTTCAGGGCCTTGACCTTCCAACTCCACAGCCCGCCCGCTGCAGGTCTCTGACTGTTTCTTCTCTGAAGACCTCCTATCTGCTGTCTGATTACTCTCTTCTGGTTATCACAGTTATTCTTCCTTGTACCAGAGCTTGGTTTCAAAGAAGTCTTCGAGAATAAAACTGTCTGGGTTTGAATTTAAACTCCACCAGTTTATAATTTATGACCTTGAGAAATGTGTCACCTTTCTTTGTTCAGTTTCTGATTTGAAAATAGGAGTAATAACAGCACATACCTCAAATTACGGACAATAATGCAGTTTCTACATTTGTAGTTCATAGAGGGATGCTGGTGTATATTCATTGCCCAATAATTCTCTCTTTGATGATGATTGTTCTTATTTATGATTTTTGTTCTCAATATAATCAAGAAACAAATGAACCTTGATGTAACAAGTTCGTTTTTATTCGTATGTATCCACCCATCAATCTTCTACAGCTTCGAAGTAAATGTAGACTCATATGTCTCCACTTTTGCATGCTATGAATAAAAGGAAAGAAATCTTACAGGACAGGGAAAAACTGAATTTGAGACAAATTTTGATTTTAACTTAGATACTTGAAAACCTGCTGGAAGATTTGCATTTGGCAGAGCAAGCGTGTCAGTGCAGGGTATATTGAGATTCCTTTCTCTCCAGCTGTACCACTGTAGTAACATTCCCATGGGGACGGCTGCTCTCCCAAATCCTTTTAATTTCCATTGTATTCTTCCAATCCCCAGAACTGCTTAAGCCCAAACCTCAGGGTTCCTCAATCTGTCAATCATGGCCTGTCTCTTCTGCTTTTTCTCTTTGTTTTGATTAGTACCTGTTTGCAGTACATAACGATTAGATTCATCCTGCTATCTTACATAGCGTGATGACATTTTGGTCAATGAGGAGCCGTGCATACGATGGAGGTCCCATAAGATTACGTCACCTAGTGATGTCATGACCACTTAGTTTGTGTAAGTACACTTTATCACATAATTACAAAATGACCAAAAAATGACCTTTTCAAACTATTTCCCCTTTGTTAAGCAGCGCTTGACTGCAAATTGTTCTGCTTCTGTTTTTCTCAAACATGGCTACACATTAGAAACACCTGTTGTGTTGAAAAACGTTAGTATCTTTTCCTCAATCTCAGAAATCCTGAAGCAACTAGTGTACGGCACTGCCCAAGCATGTGGACTTTTCAAAGTTTTTTGATTGATTCTAATATCCAGCTAGGATTAAGAACAACTAGCTAGCCATTCTTTTCTTTTTTTTCTAGTCTAAATCTTCTAGCTTCTGTCTTTCTTCCTACTCCAAATCTCATGGTAGAATTTGGGAGCTGAAACTGAGGAAATGTCTAATATTCACTCCCAGAATTTTCCATATGGGGAATGACAAGAGAAATATACTCTGGATACTTATTCACACATGGTTTTGTCAAGGTTATACTTTCTCCCTGAAGGCCTGGCGGTGGTGGCAAACCTATGGGATGCATACCACACAAAGCTGCTTGTCATCATTGAAAGCTCCAAAAAGTTTGCCATCACTAGGCCTTTCCTCCCCTTGTTTCTGTTCATTGACTAAGGCTTTCATGCAACAGTGAGGGCTGGGGATATAGCTCAGTAGAATAAGCGCTTGCCTAGCAAGCACAGGGTCCTGAGTTCAATCCCCAGTACCGCAAAAAAAAAAAAAAAAAAGCTATCATGCAACAATGATTAGCAGGAACATTGTTTAAATTTCCTGAGGGAAACTCATCTTCGTGCTTTCATGGGACACTCATAGTGACGTTCAGATTTTGTGAAAGTCCATATCTAAAATGAAAGAACATACTTTGAAAAGTAGCCAAGATGCAAATTTGAACATCCTGTACTGGGTGCTGGAGTGAGTTAAGGTTTGTGAGACACAGTCTCCCACTTATTATCCATTAACCTATAGAATAGGGCTGGTGACATTTTACCTGCTATAATGCTGCATGGTAGCTGGAAAATAAACCATTTCATGTGCATTTCAGTTTTATATTGTATTACTTTATGTCTTGCATGATAATGTACTACAAACTTAGACTGACATTTACTGTAAATTCACAGATTTGAATTTGCATCAGGTAAACATTTTTCAAAAAACTCTTTTGAACAGGAGTATAATTTTCTAACACATTTCTCTAGAAGAATATGGACACCAAATGGGACAGTATGGTATTTTAGTTTTTACACATTTAGCATGGAGGCAGTCAGAGGAGTCAGGAAAATGACACAAAGTTCTAGATCCATCTGTGTCACATCTGTGCCATGTGCCTTTCTGCCCTCTCAGTACTTTTGACCCTTACGCCCTTTCTTGTTCTCTAAGACATGGTGGCCACACATGGTTTGATGGAGTGCGCAAGCATCACCAGCTCACAGAGGAGTCCCATAAACATGTATGTGAAACAGTCTCAACTCTACCCACCTCACCTACTTCCCTCTTCACAGGCATGGTCGCCACCTAAGTGCGTGCACCATATCCACGGATGTTTGCAAAGGTGCAACAGGGTAGCTGCCTCAGATCATTGTCTGCTGAAGCCTCCTGACATGAGAGCAATGCCAGGTGCTTAATAAGCTCAATAAATATTTTTGAGTAAAAAAAAATTCAAATTAGAAATATAACCATCATTTTAATAGTAGGAATGTTTGCTTTTCATTCTTAGCAAAGGCACTGAGACCCAGAGATATTAAATGATTTTCCCAGAACTTCTACTGTAATGGCCCAGCTTCAATTGCATCTTCTCTTACCTGCTTCTAAATCTGCTGCTCTTTGAACTAGATGAAGTCATGAACTATACCCCTCCACTCTATCCTTTGTCAAAATTTCTGTTTTATCTCTTCTTAATGCTATTTGAGGGTGTCTAAAAGTGTTTGGGTCTGAAAAACAAGTCATCACTACAAAGTTTAACTAAAAATATCATTGATCAAAATAAATGTTAGACTGACTGAGTGTCTCTAATCATATCAGCGAATTACTGGGGCCATCATTCACCTACTTCTCAGCTGAACTTCCATGTTCTTACATAGAAAGTACATAAGACATAAGGAGAAAATATATTAAAATAACCTCATTTGTTCTCAGATTAGTGGACCTCTAAGTGATTTTAGTTCTTAAAATCACCCTTACTTGTTAAGGCACTGGTTGGAAGAATCACAGTCACTGCTAGCTTTTAGATAAAAATAACTTTGAGGGAAGTTATCTTTCTTTCTCTTCTGAGCAAAATGATGTAATAATCTGATGTCTGGACTTCTAATTTTTGGCATGAATTTTTTATTACAAAAAATCTTTTCCTAACAAAATCCTCTGAGAACTACTTGAACAAACAGGTAACATTCATAAGTGACAGTAGTACTGCTTATTAGCTGAGGCCTGGTGGTCAAACAGATCAGACTGAATCACAGCTTTCAAATTCTCTGCATGAAAAGTAGAAGACAAAATAGCTATTAACACCATATTATTGTAAAAGTTACTAAAATATGTATATAGGTAAGGTTAGAGGAATTTTTGTTAGAAAATAAAAAGTCTTTGGTGATGTTAACCATTTATGATCGTTAATTTTGATATGTCAACTTGGTTGGAGTCGTGGGTATCACTAACCAATAGGATTGTACCCGGAATTGAGTAAAAGGGGAAAAAGGAAGTGTGGCACTTTCGAGGAATGCCAGTCTCCTTGGATGGGTACACTCCCTGCTGCCATCACCTGTACACATGGCTCGTCAGTGTCTTCACTCTCCCAGTGCATACCCATGCCAATGACACTTCGGCGATTTCTCAGGCCTCAGACTTAGAAGAGGTGCTGCGTCCTTGATCGCTCCTGTTCTGGAGCTGATATCTTCTTGCACTGCACAGTTATAGGATCCTCTGTCTCTCCCATGCATAGCTGGCCGTTGTGGACTCTTTCATCGCTGATCCTAAGTCTACCTAATTAAATTCACTTGCATAACTACACATACATTTTCTCTCAATTCTCTTCCCCTAGAATACCCTAAGCATATACAATTATTGTTATTACTATCGTTCTTACCATTAGTTATTATTATATCACCATTGTTTAATGTATTGGACTCTCCTTCATCTCATGGGAGCTACTAACATATTTCCTATCTCATTAGCCAAGAGATTTAATACCAGTAGGTGTGAAATCCCTCTCCCATCCACCACAACAGAATAGCTATCCTCTTTGCTCTGAAAAGTGTACACTCTGAGAGCATCTACCTCAAGCACATCTACGGAATGGGATAATCTTTTGTCTGACTGTTCAAATGCAAGACCTGTGGCAATGCCAAGCACACCAGGTCAGTGCTGGGGGAATAGAAGAAAGAGAATAAAAAAAGAAGACTCTCTTCTCTCAAAGTCCCCAACACCATTTCTTTAATACCTTTTCAGTTTATGAGATTTGACAAGGAAATAAAGGCATTGCTTCAGGCCATTCCATCTCACAATGTAAGTATTCTCTTAAAATTGCTACATCTAGGACAGCCTTTATATCCATGTCATTACTCAAGGAAAGTTGTGAGGATCTGGGGAAAGGAGCAGGAGAATTTATTAAACAAGCAAGTGTGTGTGTGTGTGTGCGCATGCACACACAACACACACACACACACACACACACACACATCCTACCTCTTGTTTGAAAGACACATATTTTTGCTTAGTTTATATCACTCATCAAATATGGCATGAGAAGTTGAATGATTAATATCCTTCCAAATAATTAGAAAAAGTATGGTATAAAGAGAAGGAAAATAGAACACCTTGACAATTGCACTGAATAATCATTAAATACATATTGAAATATGAGTGAGTAATAAACCCACAAGGGTACAGAGATGAAAGAACAGAAGATGAAGATATGGGTTTAATTTATAATAGCAACTGAAACCAAGCCCATGAATTGTATTCCGGAACTAGATCTTATTAAAAGAAATCTTTCCTGAACATGCTGTGCTAGTTCATAGAAGCAATCACAGGGGAGCATGTGTGTGTTTATATATTCCCATTAAACTCTTAAGCTAAAATAACATTTGAAAGTACGTAAGAACAAAAACATATATACAGATCAAACAGGAAAAACATACTAAATGAAAACAATATTAAGGAGAGAGATGGCCAGGCATAAGAAACAAATGCATGTAAAAAAGAATGATGATTCATTCAATTTCCCCAGATATTAGCAATGTTGAAATAATGTCTTCATAGTTCTGGAAGAAAATGTGAGTTTAGAACTTTCTAAACTACCCCCAAAACAGGAAATCCTTGTCTTCATGTGCATGTTATTTTTTATTTATATATTTATTTTATTTGTTTTGGTTTTTTGACACAGGGTCTCGCTCTGCAGCGTAGGCCAGCCTTGAACTTTCTATGTCCAGGCTGGCCTTGAAGTTGCAGTGACTCTCCTGCTTCAGTTTCTCAAGTGCTAGGATGATAGGTGTGTTCCATGCCTGGCATTACGTACATGTGTTTAAAGTGTTATTTGAAGGTGGGTTCCAGCAAAATAAAATGAAAGATAAAACTACAGAGAGAAATGCAAAGTAAAAAGTCAACAGTGGGAACAAATCCAGAACTTCAGAAACCAATTCCAGCAGGAAAGCTGAGCAACTCGCTCCGAATGTGGAAGGTGAACCGAACAGGAGAGCTGTGGCCTTTGACCCTAATGTCCTCAGGAAGAATACAGTGAATTTCATTCAGGTGAAAGTTTGCTTAAAATGCTATAAAATGGATCTAGGTGTGGTGGCGCACACCTATAATCCCAGCACTTGGGAGGCTGAGGCAGGAGGATCATTGTGAGTTCGAGACCAGTCTGGGCTACAAAGTGAGCTCAAGACCAGCCTGAACTGCATAATGAGACCCTGTCTCAAAGTGACAAATAATTAATTAATTAATTTAAAAAGTTAAAAAAGTGCTGTAAAATGTAAGCAGTAGTGTAAGAAAGCACATCCTTCTCTTTTTCAAAAACAACAAAGAAGACAATTAGAAATTCCAGATAAAGGAAAAAATAATTTTCTAAACATAAAATACATATGAACATAGAATGAATAAAAAAACTGACAGAAAATGACTTTTCACCTAACTTGCATGCTTCGAGAAACACACTCTTGACTTACCTACAGTGACATTTCCTTCACTAAATAGTAATTTATTTGAATAAAGTGAGTATTATTTATTTAAACATTATGTTACAAATGCTGCTTACAAGTTTTGCACTTTTTAAAAGCCACCACTAGACAAGATATAAAAGACTGAATTTCAGGCATGCAAATCATAGCTGATAGCAGTGCAGAAGAAAATGTGAGAGGGATTGACTGAGCACAAATTCCTTCATTCTTTAAATGGAAAACAAAACAAAACACTGCCCAACATTCATACTACATTATCATATAGTCATCTGCACATGCTTACTACAGGGAACTGGTACACACACAGAGTACATCTTGACTTTTCCTGCCCCTCCATGCCCTCCCTCTCATCTCCAGGTTCCCAGATCCCTTCCCACCTCCTCAGAGTCTGTCCCCCTGTTTCCTATCACCTATCTTTTATTTTGCTCTTTAAATTATTTATACTTTGGGTTTCTCATATGGGAATGACCATGTGATACTTAACTTTCTGTGCCTGACTTATCTCAGTGGTATGACCTCAAGGTGCAGTCATTTTCTCACAAATGACTCAAATGTGTATTTGTGGCTGAATGCTACTCCACTGGGTATACATACCATATTTTCTTTGTCTATTCATAAACTGTTGATGAGCATCTAGGCTGCTTCCAAGATTTAGCTATTATGATTTGTGCTACTATAAAAATAGATGTGCAGGTATCATTGCAATATGATGTCTTTCATTATTTTGGAGAGATACCTAAAGAGGTATAGCTGGGTCAAATTGAATTTCTATCTTTAGTTTTTTTGAAAAATTGCCATACTGATTTCCACAGTTGTGCTACTAGTTTACATTCCCACCGACAATGTACAAATGTTTATTTTTCCCTGCAACCTTTCGGTAATTGTGTTTTGTTGTTCATTTGTTTACTGTTGCTTTTAGTTTTTGATGTTTTGTTTTGGCTGGAGTAAGATAGAATCATTTGCACTTCTCTAATGGCTAAAGACACTCAAAATTTTGTCATGTGTTTATTGGCCATTTCTACTACTTCTTTTGAGAAGTGTCTATGTACTTCAGTCATATGCTTTTTAATTTGTTCATTTTTTTCTGGGTAACTATTTTTCTTGAGTTCTTTATATATTCTAGATAGTCTAGTCATCTGTCTGAGGAGTAATTGGCAAGAATGTCTTTCCACTCTATAAGCTGTTTCTTCACTCTGCTGATTGTTTGCTAACCAGTTATTTTAAATAAGTATTTAAGAATATTTAAATTTTAGTAGAACTATTAGTAACCATAAGTACAAGTTAACAACTAGAGAAATCACTAAAACAACGCAGAATATAAAGCAAACTGCCAAGAAGAGTTTGCTTCAAACTGTTGGATTATTTGTGATATGGAGAAGGTTCTAGGAAAACTTTGGGTGAATTGGTTATTTTAGAAATATAAGCAAGTAAAATACCTTATTTTATAACAGTGAATATAACAAAATTAACCAAGAAATAGAGGTATCAATATATTGTTTAAATACAAAATGATATTCATAGTAGTGGTTAATATGTTATTCTTTGAAGTGATACAGACTTTGGGTTATAACCAGTTCTATCAGTTAAGAGGTTCCATGGTGTTGAGCAAATAACTAACCTTTCATAATCCTGCCTACCTCACTGCCTTTTGTGAGAATAATGTCAAACAATCCCTAAAAAGTGATTAAACCAGAACTTGACAGAAAGTAAGAGTTCAGGAACTGAGTATCACTATGGTTATCACTGCCATTCTTTATAGAAGCCATTCATTGCATGTGCAAAAATTTATAAGAAAAGCATATTAGTTGCTTAAATAGTTTTAAGAGTCGTAAATGTCTATGGAATGAATGCTAGAGTCTTCAATGACCTAACGTGATGTTGAGGGGGGTACAGAGAGGAGAGGGAAGTAAGACTTTAAATGCCGGGGTTGTGCAGCACTTCAATTTAACTCACATAAAATCAACTGAGGGAAACAGGTTAGAGAAAGGGAAAGATTTAAACAATGCCGGCAATCATGCCAGCTTTTTCTCCCAGTGACCATTTAGTACTGGCTTTAGATGCAAGCAATTTGTGGAAAACACATGCATCTGCTTTTAAGATTTCTTCTGTAAATATAACTTAAAATACTTTTTAATAAAATAAATTATGGTTTAACTTTGTCAACACCCTGAGAGAAAAAAAACTGAAGAATTACTGAGGATTAAATAGAAACACTGATGGAAGAAGACTTAGTAGTTCATATTCTCATTTTTTAATTCTTTAAAGAAATGTTAAAAATAATTTCCCTAAAAGTAAATTTTCACTTGCATGCTGGTTTAAGAACTTAAAGTTCTGTGTAAACTATGAGTGTAATTTAAAACTGTTTTGCACTGTGTACATTTTTAGTAGGTGTAAGTTCTAATTCTATAGGAATCATAAAAATAATAACTATGAGATAATGTGAAAAAATGTTTGTAATAAATGTTAAATAAAAGGATAGAAAGATATAAATTTTTATTTGCACCACAGTTACAACAAAAAGAGTAGGTAGGGAAAAAAGACTTCAAAAGCTCAAAAAGCTTGTACTGTCGAGTTGTGTTGAGATGACAGGGTCAGAGGTGATTTATAAATTTGACTTAGTTTGTAAAATTCAAAAAATTTATGGGTCGCCCCCCAGGGCATGCCAGGCCCTCCACCCCACCCCCAGAGCTCCACTCGGCCCCTGGGGCATGGCAGGCACTCTGCCCGGCCACCAGGATATGCCAGGCACTTTGCCCGGCCCTCAGGAAGGCCCTGTAGACTCGCCTGAGCCTATAGATGCAGACGCGCTGTCAGAGTCTGGCGGTTCCCTGTGTAACCCCGCCTACCTGACTGGACACAGACGGATGTGAGGGATTGCCAAAGGGTGCTTCTCCACTTCCCGCCATAGTACACCCACGTGATAAACAGCATATTTAGAAGCAGCCAAGTCTCTGCCCAAAGTAAGAGCATGAGGGAGTAAATAAACCAAAAGTGTGGTTATTGCCAGCGGGAAGATCACTGACAGGGTGGTAGAACAATGCTGGGGAAGTGGAGAAAACTGATTAATTGAATAAGCCATCATCTATATAACTGAGTAATAAAGACGAAGATAACATTATGTAATACAACATCCAGTGGTAACCCCCTACTATTTTCTCTGTAATCTGGTATTTCCTTTATTATTTTTGTGTCAACAAATGCAGAGACAACACTATGTAATACAGCATCCAGTGATGGTTACCTATTGTCTCCTCTGTAATTTGGTATATCCTTTATCGATTTTGTTTCAACAAAGATGAAGATAACATTATGTTATACAGCATCCAGTGCCAATTCTCTAATATCTTCTCTGTAACTTGGTATTTTCTGTATTGTTTCTGTGTTATTCTGGGTTCTTTTGTCTTAAAAATAAAATTTAAAAAAAATATTTGTATCAAAAACATAAGATATAATAAACGCAAGGTGATGAATTAATTTACCAAAAAAATAATATGGCTTTAGGAACTAATGGAAAAATAGACACAAAACACCAATAGCACAATGCACTCTGGTGCTAGAAACAAAATCCAATTTAGAAACTACTGAGAACTAAGAATTTTGCAATAATCCCGAATTGAACTAGACTTCTTGTTAGAAACTCCTGGCTCACTTTGTCCAACGCATCACCCAAATTATCTCTAAGAAGTTAGAAAATATGAACAGATTATGTAAAACTCTTTGCACTTGACCTTGAAATATTTCCAAAAGCCATTTCAGCCAGACATGTACTCACACCTTCCCACCTTTTCTTTGCTAGCCAAATGCATTCCCTACTTGACTGCACAGCAGAGCCAGTGTTCAGTTGTATTATGCCATCGTTGCAAAGCCATGGCTACCATAGTCCCTTGCTGAAAATGCACAGTAGAATTTTGAGCACTTGGGCAGATTGTGACAAGTAGTAGGCACACACTTGTGCTTTTACTTGTGATAATAATGACAAAAAGACATAATATTATGTGATCTAATATTTGAAATACATAAAATCTTATCCCCAAATAGAGCAATTGCAGACATTGAAAACCTCTTATAAATATGAGAGCTTATGAGTTTACCACACTTTTCTTTCTCTTCCGCCTCCAATTCATTCATTCCTTCATTCATTCAGTAAACATCAAAAATAAATAGCAAAGAAAGAAAGAAAATAAATAAAACCTCATGCATAGTAAAGGAAACAATCTACACAGTGAAGAGATAACTGACAGACTGAGAGAAAAGATTTGCAAACTATACATCTCAAAGCAGTTTTATATCCAGGATATATAAGAAACTCAAAAGCCAAATAAAGCTGGGTGTGGTGGCAAAGACCTGTAGTCTCAGCACTTGGGAGACTGAGGTGGGAGACAGCGGTGAGTCCGAGGCCAGCCTGGGATACACAGAGTTCAAGGCCAACCTGTACTATATAGTAAGGCTATGTCTCAAAAAAAAAATTAATAGCAACAGAACAAGTAACCCAAGTAATAAATGGGTAATTAACCTACATAGAAATTTAAGAGATTCAAATGACCAACACTCATATGGGAAAATGCTCAATATCACTAATCATTCAGAGAAATATGAACCAAAACTCCAATGAGATCTTATTTCACCTCCATAACAAAGACCATGATCAAAAACACAAAAGATAATAAGGGCTGGAAAGGCTACTGAGGAAAGCAACTCCTTGTGCACAGTTGTGCGATCATAAAGCAGGAGAGCTGTTATAGAAAACAATATGAAAGTTGTTGAAAAAATAAGAATTACAAGACCATCTAGCAATTCCATTACTGTGCATATATATCCAAGGAAATGAAATCTATATGTCAGGGACACATCTGTACTTTATGTTTGTTTTAACACTATCTATAATAGATAAGAAATTGGAACAACCTGTGTCCATCAACTGCTGAATGGATAAAGAAAATGTAGTGCATATGTGCACAATGTGATTTAGCCATAAAAAGAACAAAATTCTGTTATTTCCCACAAGATGGGTGGAACTGGAGGTCATATGTTAAGTCCAATAATCCAAATACAAAAGGAAAAAAATACTTATCTCACTCACTTGAAATATTATAAGTTAAAAACTTCTATGTTGATCTCACATAAGTTGAGAATAGAATAATAGTAAAAGGTAAGAGCAAAGAGGATGAATAGATGTGTAACAGTTGATCTGTGAGTACTAAATTATAGTTAGATAGGATTAAAAATGTATAGGATTATTGCAGTTAACAATTATGTACATATATTTCAAAAGCTAGAAGGAAAGATTTTCAAAAATTTTAAAATAAACAATTATAAAAGCCAACATATACTGAGTTTTGCATATTCACTAGACACTAAGAATTTAGGCATTTACTCATTATGCTGATAAAAAAGCTCGTATGCTTGGAATGGTTAATTGAATTTCCAAGGAACTCCTGAGAAATAGTTGGTCAACTTTCATTTGCCAGTAAATCCGTGACTCCTCGGTAAGTATGCTAAAACTTGCTGTTTACGGAAGGTCTACTAAATTCCAGAATTTTTTGGTACTACAAGACACAAAGCTAAATAAGGGCTCTGGCATTCAGGTAGTAAAAACACATGTGTTCTTGCTTCAGAAGTTCACTGTTACCAGAAATCATTCAATGTTGTCCCTTCCCACTCAATTCCCAAGGTCTCAGCAAAACAAAATATTCACTTAAATACAAGGAAGTCTTTAAATCAAACCCAATTATCCAATGTAAGGTTTGACTATACTTTAAACACCTTTTCATTTGAAAACATCTTCAATGGCTATTCATGAGTGACTGAGCTGACTCAATGACATTGCCATTCTTCTTAAGATACTTTCTCTGGTAAACAACACCAAGGACTGGTACACAAAATCTGTAGCCCTTAGTGCCATGAAACCCAGTTGTAAGATGAATCTACTTCACTCACCAGACTCTGGTAGGACCCTGCTGTTTGGTATTCTGCTATTAAGCTGCCTGTAGAGCAAGAATCACATAAGAAATCACTGAAGCAGCAAGGACATAAGGTCCTGTTGTATTAGCCAACTTTCCAACACTATAAATACTTGAGATAATTAATGTCTCAAGACAAAATGGTTATTTTGTATCACAATTTTAGAGATTCTGAGACTGGATGGATCCATTGCTTTGAACCTCTCCTAGGCATTCCAGATGGTAGTTGTAGGGAGTATGTGCAAGCAAAACCTTCATACCTTACACTCAAGAAGTGAAAGGGAAGGGGAAAGGCTGAAGTGTCATGATTGCCTTCAAAGGCACACCCACAATGACCTAAGGAACTCCCACAACAACAAACCTCCTCAAGGTTCTGCCTTCTCACAGTACTGACATCCTTGGACCAACCTTTAACACACAGATCTTTAGAGGACATGCAACATCCTAGCTACAGAATAATCAGCAATGTTCAGAGTCTTCATAAATAAATTTGCAACCAAGATGACCTGCCCATATCACATCCATTGCTGCTGCACTCCAAGGTATTCTCCACACAAAAGCCAGAATGGCACTTAAATTAGTGTGGTGAAAACTTGGGACTTGCCTGCCTACAATCTTCAGAGGTGTTGCATCCCTGAACACATTATATCTGCAAGGCTCTGTCACACAGTCTTGAAAGATCAGGACTTGTTCAGTCAGCATGTGGTTGCCAAGAGGTGTCATCCAGACTGCCAGTCTTAGCTCAGTCCACTTTCCCCCTTACTTGTGACATGCCAGTGTTAATGACTTTGTTTCCACCCTTGTGTCTTGCAGAGCTTCTATATATGATGCTTTTAAATTCATTTGTTCCCACCCACCACCCTTCCCTCTTTGACCTTTCCTCCAGGAGCCTTGACTACTTCTATAGACCAAGTTAGACTGCATAATATCTGTTACTGAAATTGGGAAATGTGGCCAAAGTTTCTACAAATCTAAATGCAACTTTTCAAAGCACTCTTAGCATTTCCTTCATAACCTTTATTCCAACTAACTAGAAATGTGTAGTCATTTGAAAATTTGTTTAATGTTTGTCTCCCATGACCCATTTTAGATTGGTGAGGACAGATCACATATATCTTGTTTATTACTGAATCTCAAAGTGAGTTATATGGCTACTCCTCAAAAAATGATTTGTTAAGGCAATGAAGACTTACTGAAAAAGTACCAAAAGGATAATCATGTGTCTCTTTACTAGAACTGTTGGTGATAAAAGACAATCAAGACCTTGAAAAGGTAATCTTCCTCTTGCTAGCCTGCCACACCCTACAACTTCCTGAAACACAATGGAATATTTCCTCCTAAAGGTGCTAAAACTTTGAAATGTCTAAGTTTTGGTAATAATGAGGACTAGAGGCTTATGCCTTTCATCTCTGTCAGAGGGCATCACTGGTGAAAGGTTACCCACTTCTTTAGAGCCATTCACACTTCTGTTCATTCAGCAAAGAAGCCAAGATCCTCCTCAGCTGTCACAAATAAAAAGGCAGTCTCGTCTGCACTGACTTTCTGGGTAGAAGGGAGAAATGGAAACACTGGACTTGACAGAAACTGGTTATGGCAGTGTGGCAGTTCTGAGAGAGGGACCTCAGAAGGGAAATGTCCATATGCGGCTGCTGTTAAAAAGGGGGGGGGGGCTTGAGAGAAGACTGCACAAAAAAAGGGG
>PVLD010011961.1:0-36584 GCA_004027595.1 Dinomys branickii | reverse complement strand
GGCCTGGCAGAGCCACGGAGACTTTCACCCTGGGAGTGGGGGTGAGGAAGTCAGGTTTGCATCCTTGTAAAAGCGCTTCCGACACAGATAAAGATGGAGGGAGGGAAGGTGTAAATAGACTTTGCAGCACATTCATACATATTTGAGACGGATGAATGAAAAAAGTACTGATTGACGAATGTTAAAAAGTGTCTTAATATTTGAGAAAATATCTGCGTACACATTTCCCTTGCAGTAAATTAGAAAATGAGGACAACAGTTCCACAAAATCTGAAGATAGCTAGTGACTCATTATCTAATTAATGAATATGAGTAAATGAGGTAAATCAAACTAAATGAAAGCCAGTCACTGTACACAAGGAGATAGTGTTTATGGTATCTTGGTGCTTTATTTTGTTGGTAGGGTTTTTTTCAAAACAGTACAACCAGGTATTCTGAGCCTCCTGACCAAGGAGCAGGCCGAGCACATGCCCTGAGTCCCTGGCCTTCACAGACTCTCCATGGGCCGGCGTGGGTATGGGCCCAGAGGCCTGGAACCCTTTCTCAGGGCCTGGGAGCATGCGCACTGCTGCAGCCTGACAGCAGTCCCACTTGAGCCCCAGAACAAATTCTCCAGAACAACAGAATGCTAATGCTATTATCCAGAGGGGAAGACTGTTAAGGCTGTTTGTTTGTCACCACTGTGAAGGTTGTCCTTCAGAGAATATGCTTCACTTCTTAGCAATAACAGCTGTTGAAACCCATCGTGTTTCTTCTGGTTGCGAGGGACCAGCACCCTTTCTGATGCCATCAGTTGGGATGGTATGTGCTCATCTCACGAGACCGTGAGGGTGATCAGGCAAGAGACGGCATTTTCTTTCATAACTCTGTTTCACAAGTCACTTAAACTTTGGATGAACTCAATTCTCCACTCCCTCCCTGATAGCCAACAGAAGGAGAACAAAGCTATAAAATCAGAGACAAATAGTGAAAACAAATTGTAGGTAAGCTAAAATTTAACTGTACTAACAAACCCCTGGGAAATGTAAACCTTGTGACCACGATGTGACATTTTTGTAAAATTCCTAAATGAGGTAATGTGGTTTCCATGGTTACCTGTAAATATATAAAAACCCAGTACAAAGTTCTCTGGTCACTGACATCTTAGTTTCTGACTCTTGGTCACCAGTGTCGGTCACGCACTTCAATAGAGCTTTGTTTTTTCCCACGTTTTCAGCTTCTCACGTGTACCTATCTTGTTGAACCTCACAACAAAGGTACAATTCACAAGCATAAGGACATTTTCACTGCCAAATAGGCAACCTTTTAGGATACACACCCCCAGTTAATTATGTCAGGATATGAGACAAGGCCAACAAGCCATGTGTCCTGAAGTTTCTTTGTATACTTCAGAGCTAGGTCTAAGCTCTAGTAATAGTGGTTTAACTGATTTCATCTGAAATTATAGCTTCATCTACAGCCATACCAACCTGAATGCACCCGATCCTGTCTGAAATTATAGCTTCAATCTCATATTCTGAAAACACTCAAACACTGTAAGTCTCTTTTATGTTGGCAAGATCATATCTTGCACTTTTCTTACCCTTGAGAGAGCCCAGCCATATGAATCTCCTCAAAACATCTTTAGGAAAGAAGTTTAGCAAAATATGCCTTCAGTGGTAAGCAATAAAGTGTCTCCCCACATATGCTTTCAGAAAGAATGTGCTAGTGTGTATATAAGCATGTGTGTGTATGTGTGTGTGTGTGTGTGTGTGTGTGAACCTTACTACTTGTACTGTGTGAATTTTTTATTATAGGGATCCAGCCTTAAATTCAATGCTCAATTACAATTTGAAAATTTATTTTGTCTATACAAGAGTATTATTTTGTAAATATGCAATTTGTAATGGTGCAGTATTATTATTTATGTGTTATTATTAAATAAACATACAGTTTCCAGAAATACCCTATGAACCCTAGTTAGAACATACAAAAAGTGATTATAATTGCATAAATGATGGCCACAATGCTAGTCTACAAATATGTGGTATAGAATAAAACACACTGGAGACATGTCATCTAATGCTGCTGTCTTGTTACAAAAAAAGCCTTGACTCTGCACCTTAAAATACCCAGTGTGGAGTATTTTCTGAAATTCAGATCCTCCGTACAACCAAGATCTCACTGGACAACTATACACCAATACTTGCTAAAATAAGTTAATATTCAAAGACAGTTATTGTTGATCAGTTAATGTTGACTACAGACTCTCCTTTCATCCTCCCAACAAGACTGTCTATTATAGTAAAGCAGATCACTGGCTTGACAGAGTTTGGACAGCGTCTCAGAAGGGCATATCAACAGAAGGGATCCATAGGGCTTCAGTGCCTGAGTTGACTAATTGTAAGATAAATATTAAAAGGTGGATTGTCTCAATCTATTCACAGTGCTACAATAAGATACTATAAGCCGGGTGGTTTATAAACAGAAATTTATTTCTCACGGTTCTGAAGGGCAAAACATTCAAGACCAAAATGCTGGCAGATTCCAGTTTGGTCAGAGCCCATTTCTAGTCACTGCAGCCACACACAGTGCAAAGGGAAAGAAGCTCCCCAGGTCCTCTCTTTTAAAGGCAAAAGATACTGATGCTGTTAGTCATGATGGAGCATCAGGGTTCAATCACCTCTCCAAGGTCCCATTTCCTAAGACCATCACACTGATGGTTTGATTTGAATATCTAAATGTTGAGGGAAAAATAAACATATGGGTCACAGTATGGAGAATTAGTTGAGCCTGCAGAGGGTCTACCACAATAGCTTTAGGTAGACAGGCCCAAGATGGGAGTCTAGAAACAGGTCTGAGTATACTGCGAGTCTTGAGGGCAAAGTCTCTACTGGGTAAAATTCTTGCTTCCAAAGAAATGTATTGTCAAGCAGCAAAGCAGTTAGTTTTTCTTGGCCCCTGTCTTGGTTAAAAGATGGACAATGGACTTATTTAGCCCCAGAATTGCTTCACTTGATTTCCTATTCTAGTGATCTTCATGTAGTCTGAAGTGGGGATCTGACCATTCACGGCACTGTTGGACAGGTTGTAAGGTTTCTGATGCCAGTCATTCCAGCTCCTTTACATGCTCCATAGCCTCACATAGAGCTGTTTCCCTGTGGAAAAACTCAGGGTCACAAGCAGCTCATTCAAAATGGGGACATAGGCTCTACTCTTCGATGTGAGAAATGTCAAATAATTTTGGTTTGTATTTTCAAAACACCCCAGTTTTCTTTTGACCAAACGTTGCTTATATCCCTTCTGTGACTCTCCGCTATACAAAAAAGACTCATCAAATTATGATACCATCTTCTGACTTGAGGTTCAGTGTGAAGGACCACTTACTTAACTCTTCTTAAGAGAGGAGCAATTGCCGCCATTTGGGCTGAGCCTGACCCCATTTCCATGTACTGATGTGTACAGAGCTAGCTGGGACTTTTCCTTATCCCTTCAATTGGCTTTAAGCAATGCATATTGCTCTAGCCCAGGTGCTGATGGTCACCTCTGGAGGTGGCAGGTGTGTTTCCCCATCCCCTGTTGCTCCCTGGAGTGAGCTGGGATGAGGCAGGCTGTGTAAGCCAATCTCCATGCCGTCAGCTGGGATCAAGACTTGGGAATAGAGGCTATGACTTCCTGGGGTTTCAAACATTGCACACCAGAGCTGATGCACTGACCCCAAAACGTTACATACTATCTAATTGAGTTATGCAGATTACTCTTTCTGTATATCCTTTTTCCTGCATACGGCAGAGGTGATTTCAGGCCTCCTACCTAGCCCAGCTCAAGGCACTCATGAATTTCCTGCCACTCTCACAGTCTCTCTTCCTCAAGCCACTCCCTTCTTCACAAATGAAAAAAATCTGGGTTTGGTCCTAGGTATAGGCCTTTGTTCCAGAGAGCCATCATCATGGCTGGACTTAGGACCCTTTGGTTCCCCATAACTATAAATATGCTTTTGTGTCTTTATTCTCACCAGGAGTTGCACTGGAAGTGGTAGATTGTAATCAACACCCTAGAATCCAATAACTTTTCATGAGATTAAAACCACAAACTTCCTGGGCCTTGAGGAGGATGGGGAAGGGCTCTCTATAGTTCAGGATCTTGTCATCTAAATGAGGCACAAGTATTGCTGAAGCTCCTTGCATTTAATTCCACAGGTGCAATTTATTTTGATCTGAAAACCTATGAGAAAACAGACAGGTTACCATGGACTACAAAATTATACCAATAAAGCAATTTTAAAAAATAAAATTATCCCCACACATTCAGTTGTACACTAGTGAGACAAACATGAAATAACCATAATAAGCCCTCTTGTTCAAAAATAGAACAGGTAGAACATGTACAGTGGTTGGTCTACAAAAACTCAGAGAAAAGCAACATGTACCCCATCAGTTCCTTGATTAGGGACAAGAAATATTCTGCAGGAATGAATCTGTCACCTGGGCTCTGGATTTTCACCCTCTGGCCCATGTATGATTTTATAGAAATGGTTTAGGCTTGCCACTGAGTAACTGTCTCAGCCTACTTCTTAGTCACAGCAGTTGGACAGCCCAGAGGCCGCTTTTGAAATTTCTACTATCTTTGTCCTTTTCTGCTCAGGCTGTTATAATTCTTTCAAATAATGTGGGAATCTTGCATATCAATTTATAATCTGTAAAATTAGACAAAACCACACCCACAAGTCTCTTCTGAATAAATGTCTCGCTGGGTGGACTTTGCAGCTGCTGTCGGATGATGCACGGGAGCATCTCGGAAGCTGTGCTCTCCCACGGAGACGCTATGTGAGGCACACTTACAGTGCATAGCAGATACTTCGCCTAGTTGGAGGGCAATTGAGGTTCTGACACAAATGTTCCTGAGGTCTTAAGTAGTCCATTAGCCATAGTCTTCCTCTCGTCACTTTCAGATAAAACCCTGCGTTTCACCTTGACCATCATTTTTTTTTTTTTTTATGACGTTCTGCTAGCTGGAAAAAAAATCTCCAGCCTCTGTGCTTCCTATATGACCACTAAAGAGTTCATTCATCCTGCTCTTCTTACCTTTCAATATGAGCAGATAAAAGAGACCACACAGTGTCTCCACCACTTCATGAAAGTCATAACTGTACTGCTGAGTTCACTGTGCGTTTCCTGCCTCTGCGTTGGTATGTGAGGCGTTCTGTCATCGCCTTCCTGCTCTCGTGCTCCCACTGGCAACCTCCTCGAGTTCTGCTCTTGTCTGCCTGCCACTTCCCCAAATCAGTGTCATGTATTTCAAAACTCCAGCAGCATTCCTTTTTCCAGGTCCCATATTCTGTTTCAAGTATATGTTACTATTTAATAAACCAGAACAAAAGGCTTAAAAGGGCTCCATTTCCTATCACGACCCTGTGCCCTGTTCACGTAAGAGGTGTATACTTTGCTTTATACAGCGCGGACCAGAGGATCACTAACAGCCCCACTCGTGTGTACTTCACCTTTCAGCCTCCTTGATACCAGATCGGTTGGGGGCTCAGCTCCCCACTGGGACCTGCTAGTACTGAAGTAGATTAAGAAACCAGTGAGCCACCTAACCCTGCTTCATGTACCCTCATTTGCCTTTATGGTCCCCAGTTATTTGTCAAAGTTTGGGCTTTCTGGGCCTCCAGTGCCACAGAGGTTAGTGGACTTTTAACCACACAAACCCCAAAATAATACTACTTTATTTATACTCATAGATGCTAAGAGGGGTACAAGCTCAGCTCTTCACTGGTACACAAATGTTCAGACCATGGCATTTCTCTAGCCCTCCAAAATTCATGTCCTTCTTGCATGATGCAAAATTCATTCAAGCCCAATAGTCCTCAAAGCCATAACTTGTTCCCGATTCAATTTGAAAGCTTAAAGTTCAGAGTCTTATCCAAATAGGCTTTAAATCACATATGGGTAAAATTTATCCTGAGGAAAATTGCTTAGATGTTTCCCCAAAACCTTATGTGTTCCTAAGTGGGAATTTATGGAGCCAGGGTATATGACACTGAGATTAAGGATGTGTGGTACTAAGTTACTTTAGCGGATTTTATAGCAAAATTGTCTTACTCTACACAAACTAATAACGGCTTGAATGACATAACTGAATAGCATAAATGAGTTGGCAAATAAACAACATTAATTTATGTCTAATAGTTATGAAGGATAGGAGACTAAGAACAAGTTCCCTCTAGATTTATTGTCTGTGAAAGCCTATTTCCCGGTTCATTGATGGTGCCTTCTTGCTGTGTCCTTGCATGATAGAGGGGCCATGGAAGCTCTCTAGGGCTTTTTATATAAGGACAGAAATCTTACGAATGTGAGGCCCTCATTTATCTGATCCAGTCACAAATGCCCCCAACTTTCTAACACAATTACCTTTCTGCCTAGAATTTAATATATGAATTTGACGGGCCACAAAAGACCTTAGGAGGCAGTAATATTATTGCAAATAAGAATTTTTGTCCTAAGTAATATCCTGAGAAGATTTTCAGATTAGGCATTATTTACAATATAAACATAGGGACCTCAAGAAAGATGGCAGAGCAGTGAGAAAGAGCCTCTCTGAGATTTGGTGTCCAGACACTGAAACACAGCAATGTGAGGAAGAGAAGGACGTAAGTGTGTCCCAGGACCCAGAAAGGATCTGAAGCAAGAATGAAGCCCCCACAATGAGTGAAGTGAGAGATTTCAACAGAAAAGGAGGAGGGGGCAGGTAGCACTTTCTCCCTGAGCCTGGATTCACTGTGTGAGAGGGATGATCGAACCTGCAGATGCAGGGTGACTCCTGATTACCCCATTGGCTTCCACGGTGAAACAAACCATGGAAAAGAACAGTAGACACAACAGACTGCAGTGGCTGGTGAGTAATCCAGGTTTAGACATCAGCCTGGAGAGGGCAATTGGCTGGGAAGCATCTTGGAGAAGGGCCAACTGAGCTCAGAACTTACAAAAGCTTTGGGCTAGCTCCATCTAGTGGCTCACAGCGACAGGGTCAGGGAGCCAATTTCAGATCAGCAGGAGACCGGTCAGGAAGCCAAGTTAAAGGCAGCAGGAGGCACATGGACTACTGTGGTCTGAATAAATCTAATTCCAGCGTCACAGGCAGAAACCAGCCTGAACTTCAGTGGAACTAAGCGTGCAGGCTTGTTAGGGCTATCTACTACCCCACTGCAGAGCTACAGCTGGCTTGCTGCAATGAATAAACATGGACCTGCACTGTCTGCCACACTGCCTAACAGTGACAGCAAAGACACATTTTGATGTGGACGTCTTAAAATTATTATTTCTCTTCTCTCATGTTGTTTGGATTAGTTTTGTTTTTTCTTGATCGTTTTTTTATGAGTGTGAACATGGATTCTAGTTTTTCTTGCTATCGTTGTTCTGTTCGGTTCTTGTTTTTATTTCTGCCTGCTCTCTTTCCCTTGTCTCCACCAGTTTCCCAGAGTTTGGATGGTCTTCCTTTGTTCTCTAGCCTTGCTTTTAATCTCTTTCTCTTTCTTTATTGCTTTGTTTTCCCATCAACCCCTTCTGAAGTTTATCCCCTGAGGGTAAAGTGACCATACTGATGGATGGCTTATTCATTACATAGAATTTTCTGCTTTGTTTTATATTTTGTTATACAACTACAAATTTACTTTATATGGGTAAAGGTGGCAAATTAATAGTTACCTCAATTTGTCATTTTCTAGGCTGTCTTTGATGCTATTGTTATTGCTGGTTACACCATTTTAGCTTAGGTGACATAACCGTTCTAATCAGTTTTTCTGCTGCTATGCCAAGACTGAGATTAGCTAAGGCTCATAAAAAATACTGTAGCCCAGTATTAAAGAACCAAGGGCTGGCCCAACTAGGCAGGAATGTCTTATCTCCAATAAATTGAAGAGGTAGGATCTTGCAACAAACTCAGAACCCAAAAGCAAGCTATACCTGGAAGAAATCTCTGCTAGTCATTTACTAAGGATTCTAAATACTAGCAATAAAGCTACTGTCCAGAGGCAACTTAGAAACATCAACTCAGGACTTACACTTTAAAAAAATAAGAAGACACTTAAACAAGATGCAACTCAAGACTTTCAGCTCACCAAAGGCAAATCTAGGGGGAAATGAGGTAGAAAACTCTGAAATTCACCCACCTGGACTCTGAATTGGTAACAGTGGAAGTAAAAAAGCAGATAAATTAGGCTCTAGAAAATGTCAAATCAGCAATAATTTCTAAAATAACTACAGAGATAGCAGCCATAATGAAAGACATGCTTCATGACTCTAGAGAAGATGCAGATAAAAAGTAGAGCAGATTAGGAAGATGATGGAAATCATAAATGCCCAATATAAGAAGGAGATGGAATGAATGAAACAGATACAAACAGATACACAGCAGACTAAAAATGTCATTGAAAGTATGAGCATAATGAGCCGATGTGAAGACAGAATTTCAGATATAAAGGACAAGATTGCAGTTAGTGATCATGAAAAGAAATATTTCTTTAAAATGGCAAGGGACCATGAGAAACCAATCCAATAGCTGCTGGGTAAAGTAAAGAAGAACAAGATTGATTGGAGTCAATAAAAAGCCAGGAGATGTTGCAAATGACGTAAAAACCCTCTTCACAGAAGTAATAGCAGAAAACTTTGAAGCAAGGAAAAGAACTTGACATACAGAGAAGTGAGGCACATAGAACTCCAAGGTATATAGTAGTCAAGATTCTAGAAATTCAATGCAAGAATGGAATATTAAAACCTATTAGAGAAAAGAAACAAATCACCTATAAAGGAAAGCCCATCAGAATCACAGCAGCCTTCTCAACACAAACCCTCAAGTCAAGGAGAGTTTGGAGTGAAGTATTTCAAGCCTGAAGAGATAACAGCCTCAATCTCAGATTGATGTACCCCACCAAACTATCTTTAAAATTTTATGGAGAAATAAGATACTTTCATGATAAAGAACACCTAAAAAATTCATGAACACCAAACGATCACCCCAAAATGTTCTGAAAGATATTTTAAAAAGAGATAACAAGAACTACAACTCCATGAATCTCAACAGAATGAATCCACCTACACAGGAAGCAGTTAAATAAAGAGGAAAAAAGGAAACCAACAACAGGAAAATAACATAACAGGAGTAAGTCAATACATATGAGTTATAATCATCAACCTTAATGGTCTCAATTAACCAATCAAGAGAAACAAACTGGCAGAATGGATCAAGAAGCAATATCCAACAATATGCTGCATACAAAATATCTACTTCAAAAAGAAATTCATGGACTTAAAGTCAAAGGATGGAAAACAATATTCCATGTGACAGGAACCCCCACAAAAGCAAGAGTAGCTATTCTATTTGCAGACAAAGTGCATTTCAATCCAAGATTCATTAAAAGAAACAAAGAAGGTCACTATATCCTTGTAAAGGGAACAGTCCAAGAGGAAGAGATACCTATAATAAATATATATGCACCAAATACCAATGCACACAACTATATAAAACAAATATTAGCAAACATGGAAAATCAAATAACCACTAATAGAAGTGTAATTAGGGAACTTAATACCCCTGTCAGAAATAGACAGATCAACTAGACAAAAAACCAGCAAAGATGTCAAAACTAAACCAAACTTTTGAACAATTGCACTTAGTAGATGTCTAAAGACTGCTCTACCTTCCAACATGAGCATACACATTATTCTCAGCTCCACATGGGACATTCTCCAAAAGAGACAACATACTAGTTCATAGAACATGCTTAAGTAAATGCAAAAGAGTTAAAAATAGCCCATGCATATTATCAGATCATAGTACATTGAAATTAAAAGTCAATGACAAAAGAAATTCATAAGCATGTAGAAATTAAATAGCACCCTCATGGACAACCAGTGGGTCACAGATGCAATTAAAGAAGAAATTACATAATTTCTGTAATTAAACAATAATGCCAGCACAACATGCTGAAACATATGGGACACAGTGAAAGCTGCTCTATGAGGGAAATATATAGCAGTAAATAGCCATATCAGAAAAACTGAGCAAGCTTAAATAACCTAGTGTAGAACCTGAAGCTTCTAGAAAAAGAAGAGAAAGTCAAGCTAAATGCTTGCACCAGGGTAAGATCAGAGCATAAATTAATGCAATGAAGACTAAGAAAACAATACCCCAAATCAAGGAATTGAAGAGTTGGTTCTTTGAAAGATTAAGCAGAATTTAAAAATCCTTAGCCAAAAGTCTCAAAAAAAGAAAAACACTCAAATTCATGAAATTAGGAATGAAATGGGTGAAATCACACCAGAAACTGCAAAAGTCCAAAAATCATCAATATATACTTGAAAAACCTGTATTGTAATAAGGTGTAAAACACAGAAGACATGAACACATTCCTAGATACATATGAATTACCAATGCCAAATCAAGAACATATAAAAATTCTAAATAAATCAATTTTAAATAAACCAGTGAAATTGAAGATGTAATAAAAAAATCAACCAACAAATACAAGTCCAGGGCCTTACAGATTTACTGCTGAATTCTATAAGAAATTTAGAGAAGACCTAATGCTGCTGCTGCTTAAACTCCTTAATGAAATTCAAAGGGAATCCAATACTCCCTAATTCAATCCTAGAAGCAAGTATTACTGTGACATAAAAAATAGAGAAGGAATCAACCAAAGGAGAGAACTACAGGCCAATATCACTAATGAACATAGATACACAAATCCTCAATAAGATACTGGCAAACAGAATGCAACAAATCATCAGGATTATACACCATGACCCAGTAGGATTCTTCCCAGGGATGAAGTAGGATTACATATGCAAATTAATAAATGTAATATACCATATTAACAAAGCCAAGGACAAAATCCATATGATCATCTCAATGAATGCAGGAAAAGTATTTGACAAAGTCCAACACCCATTCATGATAAAAAAAAAACCTACAGAAAATTGAAATAGTCTTTGTCTCAATCTGGTAAAAGCTATTTGTGACAAATATATAGCCAGCATCCTACTAAATGCACAAAAACTGAAAGCTTTTACTCCAAAATAAAAAACAAGACAAAGATGTCCACTGTCACCACTGTTATTCAAGATAGTTCTAGAAACATTAGCCAGAGCAATTAGGCAAGAGAAAGAAATTTTTAAAATATGGAGAGGAAAGGGAGACGTTAACATTATTTGCAGATGACATGATACTCTGTAGAGAAGACATTGAAAACTTCACCAAAATACTCCTAGATTTAATAACAAATCCAGTAGCATAGCAGGATACAAAAATCAGCACTCAAAATTTATAGCCTTCCTGTACATGCATAACTAACTTACTGAGAGAAAAATTAGAGAAAAAGCATCTTTCACAATAGCACCCCCAAAACATACCTAGGAATGAATCTAATGAAGAAAGTAAAAGATTGCTCCTTTGAAATCTATAATATTGCTAGGGCAGAGGATACAGCTCAGGGGCACAGCCTACCTGACAGGTTCAAGGTCATGAGTTTGATTCCTGGTACGAAAAAAGAAAAGAAAACTAAAATACTCTAAAGAAGGAGATTGAGAAGGATATCGGAAAATGGAAAGATATCCTGTGTTTTGGAGCAGGAAGAATCAATATAGTGAATTTTCCATACTTCCAAAATTGTTATACAGATTTAATGTAATTCCAATAGCATATCTCACTGAACTAGAGAAAATAATCCTACACATTATTTGGAACCAGAAGAGACCTAGAATGGCAAACACAATCGAGGCAATAAAAGCAAGGCAGGGGCTTCATAATCTCTGACTTAAACTCATACTATAAAGCTACTGTGATAAAAACTGCATGACACTGGCCAAAAAGAAGAGCAGACTTGAATATCAGTGGATCAGATTAGAAGATGCACATACAGCTTGAAACACACTCAGCCACTTTACATTTGACAAAGGTACCAAACACATTCACTGGAAGAAAGATAGGCACCTTAATAAATGGTGCTGGCTTTCCACATTCCAAACACTAAAACTGAACCCAATTCTATCACTAGGCACCAAACTAAAATCAAAATGAATCAATGATCTAAATATGAAAACAGACACACTAAATCTGCTAGAAGAGTGAATAGGTAAAAGTTTTCAAGACACTGGTGTAGGCAAAGACTTCATGAACAAAACCTTAACATATGGGAAATATCACACAGAATCAACAACTGGGATATCATATTATTAAAAAGCTTTTGCACAGAAAAAGACATCATAAACAGAGTGGAAAAAAAACCCAGAGCTGGAAAAAAAATTATCCCATTGTTCCTCAGACAACTAATGTGTTGAACATAAAAAGAATTGAAAAAAGTAGAACCTCTCCCCCTACATTTAAAGACTCAGTCGAAACATGGTCATCTGAAATGAATATGCACTTCTCAGATGAAGAAGTATAAAAAGGAAATACATATATGAAAAAAATTTCATCACTGGTCATTCAAGAAATGCAAATTAAAACCACTGAGATTCCATCTCACTCCAGAAAGAATGGTTATCATCAAGAAATCAACCAATAACAAATGCGGGAAGGACTGTGGGGAAAAATTACTTCTTCACTTTTGGTTGAAGCATAGCCAGATGCAGCTACTGTGGAAATCAGTGCGGAGAGTCCTTAAAAACCTAGGACTAGAGGTCCCCTTTGTCCCAGCTATTCCCCTCCTTAGTATCTCCCCAAAGAATTAAAACACATTATACCACAGTGATATATGTACACCCATTTTCATAATGGCACAGTTTGTAATAGCTAAATCTTGGAAACAACCCAAATGCCCATCAACCAATAAATGGATAAAAATTACATGGTTTTTAATATATACTGGAGTATTACTCAGCAATAAAGAAGGATAAACTTTAGACATTTATGGATAAATTTATGGACCTTGATACCATACTCCTAAGTGAAATAAATTGGACATGTGTAAATATCACTTTGTCTCTCTGATGTGAGAAACTAAGTATAAATAAGAACTAAAATGTACAGCAGAAATTGTGAAACAGGTAGAAATTGTTCAAATTTCAATATTTCTAAAGGGTTAGAGGAACTAGGGATGGAGTAGAGAGAAAAACTAGAAAGAAAAAAACAAGAAAAGATGAGTAAAAGAGGAACATTGTAGATCAGAAAAGGAAGGGGTTGAAGGGAGGCAGGGGAATGGGAAAAAATAGGAATCAAGATACATCGTGTACAATTATAAATTCCCTATGATGAATGTGACCATTATGTATGTCTAGGTTGCACTAATAAACTTAAAAAAGAAAAAACCACATATAGATAATAGTATATCATATTCAAATTCATCCTATTTGAATATGAATAGCAAAGTCCTAAGGATTTCCAGAAAGAGACCAGTAGCAGAGTATTTAATCTAACAACTCTATCTGCCAGCTAAATCCCTTCCTACTAAATTCACAATTATGATAGCATAAAGGAAAGAAGAAATGTTCTTTTGTAAAGTGTAAGAGTGATGTTTATAGATTAAGGAAAGGAATGTCTAGGGATTATTGGTTTCTCAACTCTGTTGTAAAGGTTATGTCACAGTGAAAGGTTTGTGGTATCAGTAAATAGTGGCAGATTGTCCTTTAACACTGGCAGAAATTCCTCCTTGTGATCCAAGGGTAAAAGCAGGAAAATGAAAATTGGTTTTTCCCTTTGGAAAATTTATATTCCACCCATTTTAATTTTTTATTTCAGTTTTAACAATTATATTTTCACTGTATTTTGTGCTTAAATTTTCTACAAGTGGCTTGATTAAAAGTTACTTGCCCACCTCTTGTGATTGAGGTGGAAACATCCAGTTACTTTATCTATGAGGTCCCGATTACACTGGAAAGCATTCTGATTGTATTTTAAAGCTTTTTCAAGATCTGAGTGAACAGCGAGAGACGGGAACATGACTAGCTCCCTTGTCTTGTTTTTATGTATAAACCCCCGGTTCCAGCTCAAGGATGTTCAAGGCAAGTGAAGCTGGAGTTGGGGTCACGTCTGCCTCAGGGCCTATTTCTGAATTCTGTACAAAGGTGTTAAAGAGCTTATTCTTGAAGTCACTGATAGATTCATTCTTTTTTTGCTTGTACGACAAGATTACAGTGCAATCTATTTTCACAGAATACACTTTGAGGTTGGGCTCTTACAGTTTTTGCTCTACATCTATAGCTTTTCTAACCTCTCTAATCTCTACAATTCAAGGTCTACTAGGTCATGCTCAGAATCTTCTCACTCAGACTTTTCCATCTAAGCTTTTGCCTCTGATATTTGTGAGTATATGAACCAAACAGTGTAAATCTAGGATGCCCAAGTTTTCTGTTCTTAGAACTCTAAATTCATTTGTAAATTTCTCTCTATTTTATGTGGAGGCTTTAGAACATAGTTAACAATGGCTGTCAATGTGGACAAAGATCAAGGTTTTTAAGTTAACTATAAAACAACTTAACCTATTCTGAAGTTAGATTAATTTTAGGAAGCATCTTAGGTTTGGGAGCTTCTGTTGGCTAGAAGGGAAAGGAGATGATCAGGAAGGAGGGTGGGTGAGGGTAAAGCAGAAGCAAAGGAGGAAGGAGGAAGAAGAGTAAAATATAAGCACATTTGTATTCAGATTGGAGTTCTGGACAATCTAAAGAAATTGCTTTAAGATTTTACATTCATTATTTCCCTTGGCTAGGACTCTTTGAAAATATCAATTTGAACTCTTTTAGATTTTTTTATGCCAGTGAAAAATGAAGATCATTTTCTTTCTAAGGTACCTTTCAAATGCATGGTTTTGCTCAAATTAAGTTTGCCAAAATAGCCACTAAGATTCTAAATTACTTTTGGCAAAATTATGCCACTTAAATGAATAAATAAGCAAATTATAGTGAAAATACATGTTAGAGACAAAATTCTCAACAGTTTATTGAGATTCAAGAACTCAAGGTCCTTGACATGGAATGGCATTCTCCCATGAGGTCGCTTGAGCTGGTCAATCTAGTGTCCCTCAAACAGCATTAAGATGTGGACGCAGACTAAAACACACCCATGAAAGCAATAGTATTATGAATTTATTGTTTGTGAAATGCGTTTTAGGTCTCTATTATTACAGTCCTTCAGAGAAACAGAAACTACAACATGTATAGAGATGTAAGAAGAAAAAGTTATTATTAAGGATTAGCTCATGCAATTATGGAGGCTTAGAAATCCCAGGATCTATGGTCTGCAAGCCAGAAACTCCAGACAGTTAGCAGTATAGTACCAGTCCAAACCCAGACCCCCACACAGTAGAGGCTTATGGGGTCAGTCTGAGTTTTCATAGACTTAAAGCCAAAGAACTGGTAGTGCCAACATCTTAGGGCAGAAAAAGATGGATGTCCCAGTTCAAAGAGAGAATTCGTACTTCTCTTGCAGTTCTGTTTTCTTGAGACTCTCAGTGGACTGCAGAAGACCCATCCACACTGGGGAAAGGAGTCCCCTTTTTGCGTACCGATTCAAATGGCAAATCCTTCTGGAAATACCCTCCTAGGCGCACACAGAGATCAGGACTTGTAACCATCTGTGCATTCTTTTCCATCATATCCTCCACCCCAGCAGTTACCCTTCTCAAATTTCTGATGGGAGATTTGGACAAGAGAACTTCCCTGAGTTGGAGTATCATGGTAAAATAAGACAAGAATGAGGAAATGTCACGGAGGACTTTAGCAGGTAACCCAATATGAAGTTTGAATTATAAGAAACTTGTTATAAGGAAACTTTCTCAAACCCTGAATAAATAGACATCAGACTTACAGTCATCTTGTTTTCTTTGATCATTTTATATAAATTCATTAGAAAATGCTGAGTGCAGACAGAGTGACAAACAGGAGTCAGGAGAGCTTTTCTCCAAGGCAAAATATTTTCAGGGCTGATCAGTTAATCAAAGAATTTCTAAACAAAGATTTCCTATTTTTAGAAAACATTTTTGAGCTAAAACAAGGAGCTCATAACTCTGACCCACTGACGAACCTACTGTCCAGCATAGCCAGAAGACTTTAGACGGGAGGCTGATGAGGTCCCTTGGGAGCAGGTGCCCCAATCCAGGCTTTTGTGACACTGTGTCTTGGTGGAATCTAAAGAATTTTAGCTGTTGAGAGTCCCCCAGAGATCATCACAAAAACTATTGAGTAAGGAAAACTAAACGTATAAGCTATAATACAGTAAAGGAGAACATCACCTTGACAGAGACTTTGTAGTGTATAAACTGAAATAAGGGTGTCATGAGAGAATCCTTATAAGGCTCACAGGATGATTCTAAGGCCAGCGTTTGAAGTGGGCATACCAGTTGGGATTCTGAGATTCTACAGTGTAATAGAATTGGGTCGGGAGACACAGTGAGCTAGAATCTTGAAAGAGTTCTTGATGCACAAGCTGTTAGTTTTGATAAGTAATCTCTAGTTCATTCAGGTCTTATCTCCCAGGACCAGGTATTTCCTGGAGCAGGAAGCGAAATCACTTTTGTATGGCATCAGTATTGTTTAGCATGGGAGTGGAAAGAAAGCTTTGTGGAAGCTTACTAGTGGAAGCTTTGCTGATTGTTAACTGTGTAGCACAAGAGAGTGAGTTATATTTGGTTTCAAATGTTCATTGGTATAGAATATTCATATGTGGCAATTATATTTTTAAAGTTTTTACTATAACTAAACTGCAAATTGTTTCATTTCACACTGTTATTCTAAAGTGTTAACAAGCTAGGTTGCAAGTAAAAACAATGTTTTGCTCTCTAATAATAATATTAATTAATAAAAATAAGGCAACTGAAGAACATAATAATGCCAATTTTATATTTGCAGCTCAAAGACAGACTGCAGAGAAAAATTTGCATTCAATTTGAAAAGGTTATACTTTTAAAATATCTAATGTGCATTTGGGAACCATAATTTGATTTGGGAGACAGAATCCACAAACTGTATGTATATGGGAAAAGGTGTACATCAAGGTGTATGTTGTATGTCCCATCACATAGGGACATCTGCAGTGTGTGAACATGAATCCTGGCCTGCAGATGGAATGTGGGAACAAATGTTTATATTCTTAAACAGTTATGGAGGGCACAGGCTATAGGACAGACTCTGTGACAAGCTGACACGGATAAAGAATTGTTAGTCTCAGTGAACGCATAGTGGAAAAGGCATGGATATTTGTAAAGAGCTAACCATATGTACACTTTAGTAGGAACCCTGAGGGACTGTCAAAGGCTAGAACCAGGGATGAGATAATACTGACATTGGGATCAAGCCTTAAACAATAAGGAAGAGTCCCCAAGAAAAACTCAGGGAGAGGACAATGTCATTCAGGCATCTGTAAAGCCTCCAGATAGAGAGAATATGCGAGGACCAACCAGCGCTCTGTTAACATTTCCAGGGCCCAAGTCAAAAGCGCAGAGGGAAGCCCCTGTATCCAAGGTCCACATATTTTTAAAATTATAAATCAAGCTTTAAAAACTGTGAAATAAATAATATTTATATGCTACATTAAAATATATCCCCATTATTGCAAGATTGGAAGATTTATGTTAAGGTATAGCTGTATATAAGCAAAAGTAAGCTAACTAGGAAAGGAAATTAAACTTAATTGTTCACTGAAAATTTTTGACAACAGACCAGCAATGTTTGATGAGCAATACAATATAGGCAATTCCTAAGTTACTATGTGTTTATTTTATAAAACTTTTGTGCTTTCATCAAAGCCACTGTAGTTATTTTTGACAATATTTTTACATAGTTGTCCTTCATTACTGATAAGTTACAGAATTAAAAACAAATGGCAGCTATATTAAAAATATAATAACTAAGATGACTTTTTATGAAAGCACAAATTAAATTCCATGTAAAAATAAAATATATTAACAAATGTTTCCAAATACTATTTGCTTTTAAAATATTACATATTATCTACTAAACAAAAAGGATAAAATTCAAATTATACTTAGACAATGTCAAATATTTAGTCAAACATTTCATATTGATATATTCAATGCATTTAGTTTTAAATATTTAACATTCCACTTATCAAATATATTTTATCAAATATTAATCAAATTGTATTTGATTTATTAAAATATTTAAATTAAATGAAAATTAAAATTTATTTAAAGCGAACATTTTAATTATTAATCATTTCAATTTTTAAAATTTTAAGTAGAAAACTAACTAAACACTTTCACAGAAATAAAAACTATTTACAGTTATCTTTCTGTGTCTATCTCCTTGCCAGCATAAAAATTAATATCACATACATTACATCTGAGCCAATATGTAAGATCCTAAAGGGTACTGTGAGTATTTTCACGTCTTTTCTACTGTCATGTAGAACTGTCATGCACAGAATCTACTTCCTATCTTTCTGGAGGACAAAAAGAAGCAGGAGGAGCTACTGAAAAGGAAAGGAGGTGGTATTTACTACATTATGGAAGAATCACATTCAAGTCATCTGCAAGAACCAATCTCACAAATTCAGTTTGTGAAGTCTCTAAAGCAGGGGTCTGGGACAGGGTTGCCTCTGACCAGATAACTGCACAGTTCCAGGAATCAGACCACCAAACAGAGGACCGTGATGTCCGGAGTGTTAAGGGCATCACGAGCCATGCTAGGGTCACTCAACAATTTGCCCATTAATCGAGGGAAAGAATAGACACATACGAGCCTCTACCACGGTCTTTCTTCTCTGCTAACATCACACCAGCTCTTTCTGAAGATGAAATCTACACGTTGGTCCTAGCTGTGATAAAAACTCCTGCTTGGAAACACTTTCTAGAGCTATAATCTGTCATGAAGGGGAGGAGGAGGTCAAAGCATGTAGGCCTGTAGTATCTTTTGTAGGCTTTTGTGTATCTCCAGAAAAAAAGTTTGTATTCAGGGGGAGAACATACATATTTATAATGCTACATATAGGTTTGCAGTTATATATGCATACAATATGTTGGGAAATTTTTTCCTCACAAGTGATTTTGTTTCTCTAAATTCCCCATCACTTTATTAAAGTTATCCATCTAAATCCAAAATCACATCTTCAGAATTTCTAACACTTGCAAGAGAAAATCCAGAGACCTATTGTTGCATGTGCTCACCATCTGCCAGCAGGACCAATAGCCAGTGCCTCCTTCAAAATCTTCATTTCTGTCTTGTGACATTCTTAAGCCATATTCTCCAAAACAACCTGAGGGAGAAATAAGATGAAACCTTAACCCTGACTTTAAAACCTCCCAATTATTCTACAGCATGCTGGAAGTTAAGGATCTGTCTCTGCCTCAGAGTTACCCACTGCCTTTAATTCATGCTTTCCATGCTTCTGCCTCTGGCTTTCCTTCACCTTCTACAAAATAGTAAGTTCCTTTCTCCATCAGGCTTCTTCACTTGGCTTTTCCTCTAGCTAGAAAGTTTTCCTACTGACCTCATCATGACCAGCTACTAGAGTCCTTTCCCGAGCTCCTCATGTGCAAAACTTTCCAGTTGTTCTCTCTGTATTCCCAATCTAGATTTTGTTGATTTCTCTTTTATCATCTGACTTAAATATTCCTCTTAAGTGCAGAAAATGTTCCAAGTTGCATATGAAATTTTGATTCACAGCTGACTCAGAGGAGGAACTGACAGTATTTGTTAGACACCTCCCTGTAGAGGCTCGTATATTACCCCTTCCTACCTTGTGTTGTGGATGTCAATAATACTGCACATCTCATAGTTTTCCAAAATATGTGAGGGACTAGTCAGAGCTACTCTGTGCCTCTCTGCCTTTGGTCACTGCTCCTGCCACTCAGATTGTCTCCCCGTGTTCTGAATCTGGCTTGCCTCTCCTCATTCCTTAAGTGCCAGCTCCTGCACCGTATCCAAGAGACCGAGTGTGGGACATTTCCCTTCTGCCTCCACAGAGCCTTCTGCCTTTCACTTGCTATTCTTTATGGGTGATGTCACCTTTTCCTGTGCACCTGGAGAAAGAGGAAACAGACCTCATTTATGTTTTCTTTCCATCAGGAATTCAGTAAATGCAGTTAATGAAAGTGAAAGGTTTTCCCTGTTTCTAACAGGGAAGGTTTATAAAATCCAAAGTCAGTCTGCCTGGGATAAAAATCTCAGCACCATTACTTATTTTTTTTAGCAATATAAGTAGTATTTTACACTTTGGAATTTTATACACTTTACACTTTAAAATAAGAAAAATATGAGCACATAAAATTACACACAAATAATGTATCTACAAATTATTAAATTACAGAGTGAAGATCCCACTGTTGGGCAGATAGATGCGAGTTTCAAGCTTCTGTCAAATATAACTCTCTCTCTCTTTTTTTATGGTACTGGGGATTGAACCAACAGCCTTTGCACTGAGCTACTTCCCCAGCCCCTTTTAAAATTTTTTTATTTTGAAACAGGCTTTCACCAAGTCGCCCAGGCTAGACTCAAACTTGTGATCCTCCTGCCTCAGCCTCCCAGAGTACTGGGATTACAGGTGTGTGCCACTACACCTGACTGTATCTATCTCTTTAACCTTAAGTGGCATTTTTTTAAAGTGGCATTTTACAATACCCTTGAAAGGTAGTATCAGGATAAGATTCTTACCAGTAAACTCAACACAGAGCAAAGATTTTGTTAGTTTTAGAGACTCTTTGGAGACTTGGAGACTCGGAGATTCATTCAGCCTAGCTGTTTGGAAACTGGGTTTATTTAATCTCACCTATAAAAACTCTACTGCCCAATGCCTAATATGAGCTCAAAAGTTAACTGATGTCATAATAAATGTTAAATTTAAGATTTTGCTCCTACTCCTCAAAGTAGAGGTAGAAAGTTCTCAAAGTCTATTTTCTCCTCTCTCTAAATGATACCCCCAATCCTGTCATTTTCCTTCCTGCCAACTGGAGACAGCACAGCCCTCAGAACAGAGCCTGTCACCTGACCCAACACTGAAAGAGAGAAACACCCTCCTACAAGGGACACTAGTCACCCAGAGAGTTCTACAGCTGGTAGGAAGGGTCCGTCACAACACAGGCTTCAAGGGCCTCTGGGCTGAAGCCAGCATGTGCACTTCTACCGAGCCCTCACCATCTCTAGAGGACACTTTCCAGCTTTCCAGTGACTCAAAGCAGCTACAGTTTTCAAGTGCAACAATGTTTTGCACACACGGTGTGTACGTGCGTGCATGTGGATGCTCCCAAAGAATAAACACAATCCACATCTCTGCCACAGTTACAGACAAGATGGAAAAAGATGTTTGGAAACATTCCCAGATATTTAAGCTTTTATAATAGAGACTTCCGTAATATTGCTATTTGGGGCCAGAATTCTAAGATTTTAACCAATATTTCAAAAAGGTAATAAGTGGGGCTGGGGATATAGCTCAGTGGAATAAGCACTTGCCTAGCAAGCGCAGGGTCCTGAGTTCGATCCCCAGTACCGCAAAAAAAAAAAAAAAAAAAAAGGTAATAAGCATTTAAAAGAAATCCAAAACAAAGTACATATGAAAGTTGGGGCATTTTATAAAGACAGCCACTACTTTAGCTCACCTTTTTCCTCTTAGGGAGAATCTAAAAATACACTAAACTTGTTTCTTAATTGTTTAAATGTTTTGTTCATTTATTTATTTATTTACTTATGGTTTGTTTTTGAGACAGGGTCTCTCAAAGCAGTCTAGGTTGGCTTTGAATTCACTGTATAGCCCAGGCTGGCCTCCACCTTGCACCAGCACTTATTAAATCATCTTGGGCAAGTCACTCCAACTTGTGTCTTGGTTTCACTGACCATAAAATGGGGCCAAAAAATAAAATCTTTTAGGTTATGAAGGTTAAACTATTGAATAAATTATATAAAACTGTTATGTGACTGGCGGATGTTCACTAGATGTTAGCTCTACTTTTACATGAAACTTCTCATAGTTTTTTCTTTACTTTTTCTCAAAAGAATCAAAGAAAAATAAGAAGCTTTTCCATATGTCTTCTCATGTGACAATAGTGAACTTTAGTTTATGGCAAATTTGTGATTATCTTGGCACTAGCCTCTTTTCTAACTTCGCACATTTACATAAATCGTGACTTTAGCTATTTGGCTGTTGTTTAACTTAAGGAGTATGTGTATATTGCCAATCTGTGCCACTTTGCAGCTTCAAATTTTTCATTTAATTTACTTGAAAAAGGAGTGATGTAGTATTTGTGAAACTAGCACTGTGTAAGTAATGCTTAAATCTAGCCCCTCTATGTTTTGTTCAAAATGTTTTACACTGTTAAGTAGTAAAAGAAAACAGATCTGATTACATGTCACCTCCCTTCTTAAAAATTTTGCACCAGGTGGAGTGGTGCACGCCTATAATCCTAGCACTTGGGACGCTGAGGTAGGAGGATCATTGTGAGTTCGAGGTCATCCTGGGCTACAAAGTGAGCTCAAGTGCAGCCTGAACTGCATAGTGAGACCCTGTTACCAAAAGCCAAAAAAAAAAAAAAAAAAAAAAAAAATCTGTATAGGTCTCAAAGTGGGGAATAAAGTTTAAAACAGGAGATCCTCAAAAGAAATAAAATTCACATAGGCAATAAAACAATACTTTGAAAGGTATACAAAGGACAAATATTTATATAAAAATAAAGCTTCTTGGTAACTTTTTGGGGTTTTTTGAGACATGATCTCACTATGTAGTCCAGATTGACCTCGAGCTGACTATGCAGCCCAGGCTGGCCTTGAACTCTCAGCAGTTCTCCTGCCTCAGCCTCCCATCCCAAGTGCTGGGATTACAGGAGTGAAATATCCTATCCAGATTATTAATAACATTTAAAAAGCAAATAAAATCTATGGTATATCTTTTGTCTATCAAATAGAAAACAACTTTAATATTCAATACTGATAATAATGCAAAGAAATAAACAATCCTACAAAGTTTTACTAGAAGTACAATTTTGTTTAAGCTCTTTAAAAGAAACTGTAAAAATATCATGTCCTATGGTCTTCAGATTTATTTCCTAAAAGTGTGCGAAAAGTTTTAACAAAGTTTAGTACAGACTTTCTCAGAATTTCACCTATAATCAAATGAGCCTTGCCAGGAGGCACCCGTATATAAAATATGTGTGTACCTGCTGTGTGCAGAAGGGAAAACATTAAAACATTAAAGGATGAAATATAAGTACGAGGGTGAAAAAGCTGATGTTTTGGTTTCTAATGCTTGCCTTCTACATTCATAAAGCTTTTTACTATGGGCATATGATATGATTTTCTGATCTGAAAAGTAACCCAGTCAAAGTTAACAAGAAAATTTTTGGTTGCACATAAACCAGTAAATAATTGAATACAATCTACTTTACTATGTGCTGCTAAATTCCAGTCTTATTAGAATTGCAGTGTGAATTTGATACACATTATTCCCTTTTAAAGATGCAAAAGCTTTAATAACTTCAAAGTGATTGATCAAGGTTTTGAACTAGTATTTTATTTTGTTCATCTCAAGTGATGATTTTGAAGGATTAGCATTCTACCTTCAGTGCCTAGAATGGAACCCAGTACACAGTAAGTACCAGCTCAGAAATAATCATTCAGTGAATAAAGTATTTAATGAAGGACTATGGTAATTGAGTAAATACAGGCACCATTTTTTGTGAATCTTCTTCTATCATTAAGTCAATTTCTTTAAATGGACTGAGGTGCAGACCACACCTGACTCTGAGAAAGAACATTAGGTCAAGTGGCCAGACTTCTTCTTAAACTCAGACCTATGGCTTTAGAGAAAAACAATTTAAACCATTCTGATCATTGGTTTAACTTAAAGAAGACTAACAGTTGCTTCTCCTCCCATAAAGTTATTGTGATTTGTAGATTGAATAGCATGCTGTACTCAACATATATGTTAAAGAAATGAATTTGTGCATTAATGAATAAGAAAACTGTAGAAATATAAGTAATGACTACAAGTATTAACCAAAACAATAAAAGATAATTTAAAGTAAGCAAAAGTGTGACATAACTAAAAGATACATACTTAAATTGCCCAAACCAAAGTTATAATTTGATTTTTCACCCTCTTCTTTCCACTCTATAATAAACAAGCACTCTTGTTACTGAATAAAAACTCATGATTACCTTTGGGAAAGCTAAAAATGTGTAATGTGTTTTTCAGTAGATAAGGGAATTTCAGGCATCAAATTTTCTCTGTATGCACAGACCATGTAGCATTCCAACTCTGTTTCAATTTGGTCCACAACTTTTTTCTGAAACATGAGTTAAATGTTAACCTCCTTGAATACATGGAGTGGAATTTTGGTCATTATTCTCAGTAAGAATATATCAAAAATATTTAACACTATTATGTGTGTCAAAATACTTTCATTTAAACTCTTAGATGATGCTCACAACTACCCTTAGAAGTACCATTAGTAGTTTTCCACTTTACTGGCATTCTCCAGTAATCTACTACAACTACTGTATAATAGCTAACTAGAGTCAACTGTAAAATTTTTAAAAATTTTTCACAGTGGTTGTTGGACACTACCAAAGGTGAATTTATATAAAATAATGATATATACATATTCTATGGACTTCAGATTATTTCCCCAATATATAAATAATATAAAGATGATATATAAAATAAATATTATTGAAATAGTTATCCCAGTGTGTTTGGAATACTCAAAACACATCACTTCATTGTTTCATTACCTTTTACATTATCCATGCTCTTGAGCATATGTCTATTAAATTTCTTCAGTAGGAATCCTGGAGCGTAGAATGAGAGTGACTCTGTGTCAGCAGCATTGCACTGATAGTGTGAACTCAGCCAAGATGGGAGTATTTACACCAAATGTGCAAACGTTATAATGATTGAGTTATTGTTTTCTTGATTATCTAGGCTTAAGAAAATGGTTTAAATGTTAATAGTGAAAAACGTAAAGCAACGCCTCGGTTCAGGAACGCTGCCATTAGCCAACAGTTTGTTTTCGTGGGCAGAGGCTTTGGCAAATGTTTGTTTCCCTTCATAGTTCTGCATCGGCTGATGAACGCACTACTGTGACCATCTTCCCTGCAAGACAACAAACGAGGTCATCGGTCCCAGAATCATGGAGCGAATTAAGGCTGTGAACTGAGGCACTCTGTAAATGCTGTGTCTGGAGCCATTGTAATATGAATGATGGCATAAAACACTGAGAATATATTCTCTCAACATTTGAAAGCTACTATTTCATCAGTGAAGAAGTCATTCATTTTATTTATAAAAAAAGAAACTAACATATGTCATTATTGTTTCATTTTGATTTACTCATTGATATAAATAAAAATATAATCTATCATTCATATAAGAACCATTTTCATTCATCATTGGCAACCACCAGTCAAAGGTTTGACTGCTCCACCAGAGTTGGGAAAAAATGTGATGAGAATCAGCTGTCTAAATGGATTTCATAATAAGTACCTGTAGTTATCATTGGTAAATTATGTGCTACGTATCTTTCATGTCAGTGAAATTTATGATAAACTCATATGTACAGATTTCCATAAATTCCGGGAGAGAGAACTGGCTGTTAAATATTTATCAGTGAGAGTGCTCTGGGAAGATGGGGGACTAAGAATCACTAAGAATGTCTTCCACCCACACATTTGCACTGGAAGAATGTCTGACTTAAGTATTTGGGGACTTCGGAGCCTATCGAAGGCTTACAATATTCCAAAGACTGAAAGTGTAATAAAGTAAAATAAAGATAGAATCAACATACAGCCAAGTTATTCTACAATAACAGTTGGAGACTTCAGTACTCTGCTCTCAGTAATGAATATAACAGGCAGAGAGAAGATAGATAATTTAAAGTAAACCACCAACCTCTAACCAATACATTTAGAACACTCAATTACCAACAACATATACGTTTTTCTCAAGTACACATGGGGTATTTTCTAGGATAAGCCATATATTAGGCCACAAATTATGAGTAAGTTGTAAGTAATCTATTATGAGTAACAGATTTTAAGACATGCATATCATAACAAGTATTTTCTCTAATCACGACAAGGTGAAGGTACAAATCAAAAGCTGAAGTAAAAGTGGAAAAACCTCAAAATTGTAAAAAGTAAACTACACATTATTAAACTACCAGTAAAACAGGGAAAAAAATCACAGGAGAAAGTATAAAATATTTAGGTATCAGTGAAACACAGCAGGCCAAAATTTATCAGAAAAATAAAAGCAGTGCTAAGTGAGAAATACATAGCCACAAATGCTTGCATTAAAAAACAATGAAGATCTCAAACCAGTAACCTAACTTTATAACCTAAGGAACTACGGAAAGAACAAACTAAAATCAAAACTAGTAGAAGGAAGAAAATAATAAAGATCAGAGCAGAGGTACATAAAATACATAGATATAAGAGAAAATGTGTGAAATTAGGAATTTGGGTTTTTGTTTATTTATTTGCATGTGTGTCTAATGATAAAATTGGTTGATATTTAACTTAAGAAAAAAAAAGCTCCTGCATGTGATCCCAGCATGAGGAAGAGGCAGGAGAATCACAACAAAAACCAAGAAGGGTAACATAAAACAAATATTATAGGCCAATATCTCTGATGAATATAACTGCAAAAATACTCAAAATACTAGAAAAACAAACTCACCACCTTATTAAAAGGATCATGCGCCATGATCAAGTAGGATTTATCCCTGAGATATAAGGGTTACAAGGATGTTTCAATATATATAAATCAATAAATGTCACATACCACATTATGGAATGAAGGATACAAATAATATGATCATCTTAATAGATGCACAAAAACACAGCTGCTGGCGTGAATATAAAATGAGGCAGTCACCAAGGAAAACAGTATGAGCGCCTCAGAACCCCAAAAACACAAGCATCGTACGCTCCAGTAGGTTCACTTCTGGATATAGGCCCAGTGAAGTCAGAAGCACAATCTCAAAGGGCCATTTGATTACCACGTTTACAGAAACAGTATCACAGCATCTAAAAGGTAGAAGTAACCCAAACGTCCATTAGTTATTGAATAGATGGCAAATACAGGCAATGGAATATCCTTCAGGTTTAATAAAGAATTAAATTCTAGCATAATCGAACAGAGCGATGAGTGATGGAGAACATTATGTTATCTGAAATCAGTCAGCCACACAAACACAAATACTGCAGGACTCCACTTATGTTAGGTACTTAGAGTGTTTATTCACAGCGCAGAACAGAACAGATTGAATGGTGCCGCTTGCCGGGGGTTAAGGGAGGGAAAACGTGGAAGTATTCCTTAGCAGATGAAGTCTTAGTTGTAGAGGGGGAAAAGGGTGGCGGATGGAGCTGATGCTCGTACAGTATTATAAGTGCGTTTAATACCATTGAACTGTATTACTTAAAGTGGTTTACATGGTAAGTTTTTTATTTTACGTGTTTTATCATAATGAATAAAATCACACCACTATCATTTAGTGACAGTAATATTATATGACACTTATGGAAAAGATAGGAAAACAACACATGCTGAATACATTCAGATAAGGATAATTCTTATTTAATGTACTACCATGTTGGGAATCACTCAAAAATACAGTTTCATGATTTCAGTCCAAAGACCAAGTGCGTAACATTCATGCACCTCTGCTCTTCCCTCTTGTGACCCTGAGTCCCACCCGTCTATCCAAGGCTTCCCAGAGAGACGCAGAAATAGACCCCGTTTTCAGTTACTTCCTTACTTCTCACGACTCAGATATTAGCAGTCCACAACCATTATCTTCCAAGTTCAAGCCTTGAGTCTGAATGAAATGTTTTCCTGCCCCACGTGTTGAGCCTGACATGCTGATTTGCTCTTCAAGAAGTGTGTGATAGGGTTCCAGCATAAGCACTGAAAAAGAAAGTAAAATGTCCAACACCTCATAAAATAAGGTTTGGCTTTCTAAGACATGACTGAGAGGCTGGGTGCTAAACTCAGGACTGTGTTGCTGCCAGTGGACTTGATTACGGAAAGCAGAACATGGAATGTAACTGAGTAGATCAGTTTTTCTTTCTTTCATCTTTTCATGGACTACTGTGATTTTCTTCCTTGCAGTCTTCAGAGAAGTTCAAGTGTTGAGCTAAGCAACATTTTATCTTTTGATAGCTGGTCATAAATACCAGCCAGCATGGAACGGGTCATCTCGTGATTCCAGGCCAAGGCCTCGCATTTCTTTTTCAGTGTCTTGCTGGTACCTCATCCATAAGTACCCACACTACCATCTAGAGAGCTATTTTCAAGAGAATCTGAAATTTGTCTACTAACATTTATTTACATTTATATGCTAGTTTCATGTAGCTGATATAACAAATTACTACAAATTTGGTATCCACTATATATGCTGCAAGGGGAGCACACAAATTTTGAATCTAAATACAGCAGAAGTTTACTGTTGCACAGCTGTGAACACCAGAGATCCTATGCTGTTTTGCTTATGTATTTGTTTTTGTTATTTTGGTTTTTTTCTTTTCTCTTTAAAATGAAACATAAAATTTATTTGTATATACAAGATGTATTGCTAATGTCTGTGATTTATTGAAAGGAACAGTCAATGCTTAAAATTTTCTTTTCTTGACCAATTTTGCAAGCTTGAATTTGGTAGTCAGAACAACTGATCTGAAAAGAGCAATATGCAGTATAAGAACCATTGTTGAACTCCTGCCATCTTGTATGGTGAAGCTCTGAATCATTTCCAATGCTGATTTTTATTACTTGTTACTGTCTTTGATTGTTTGACCAATCTTACATTTTCATGTCTGGTGGACTGAGAAACTTCATTGAAGATAATATTATGTAATGTAGCAACCATTGTTAATTCCTATCATTTTGTTTTGAGGTCATGTATCACTTTTGTTGTTTTTGTGTTGTTTTTATTTTGTCTTCACTGTTGTTTTGTTAGTTTTTTTCATCTTTAAAATAAAAAATAAAAATAAATCAATGTACTAGCCACATCCTGCTCTTGCTGAAGGACCCAGAGTCTCTTCTTCTCATCTTTCAGTTTGGGGCAGCTTCAGGGTTTCTTCAGCTTATAGCCACGTCATTCCACTCTCTGACTCTGTGATTACATTGACTCCCCTTCCTCTTCAAAACTCCTTCTGCCTTTTCATACACATGAGATGCCATTTAAGACGAACCTGGACAATCAAGGACAAGACCTCCCACTCAACATTGAGATCTTCAGCATAATGACATGATTTCCATATAAGATCACATCACAAATCGCAAGGTTAGGACATAGACATATGCTTTGGGGCAGCACTGATCATATCACTTCACCATGAGACAAAAAATAGTTTATCTCGCTAACACAAATCAATTATAGTCAGAAGGAGAATTTTCCTGCAATAGATACTTTTGACAAATTTTGCAGAGCTAAATACCTTTGTGGCAGTGTAATTAGATAGACATTATTCAAACAAAATGCAAAAATCAAGCACAAGAGAAAAAAGATTTAACAATATAAAAAAATTTATCCTGTTATTCACCCACCAAAACATTAGGGTCATATCAACTGCTCCAAAAAGCACAGAAGACAATGATTGTCTTTGAAATGCAGAATAACTTTTGATGTGATACTGGTTTGGAGAAAAGCTTCTAATTTTTAAAGAAAAGTCTTTCATAAAACTAAGTGCTTGGTATTTGCCTTCTCCTTTATAGTATTTTTCTTTACACAAAAGGTTTGGGCTTCATTTATGCTTTTTCAGAAAATGAGGCAAGCTAATGTGAAGGGTTATTGGAAGGGAAAAGGAGAGGGAGGGGGAAGGGAAGGAAGGCTGTGCAGTGAGCAGCCGGGGTGTGCCCCATCTGAAAGTGGCTGCTAACCTTGCATTGTCGAAGACCCCAGTGTGAATTCCAGCTGTTAACATGTACACTGTTCTCCCACCTACAGTGTACAAAAGAAATAGCTGTCATTTGCATATTCAAACTCCACATGCATTTCTATTCATTTGTGTCTTCAATTTTTCTTCTTCAATTTGCTTTATAAAAATAATCCTCTTCTGTAGGTTGGGGATGCAAATCCTGGCCTCAGAAGTAATGTGATATGTTTATATTTGAGTTTCTAAATATAATTCATATATTGTTCATCGATCATTGTCTTATTTCTCACTCCTTCTTCGTACTGTAGTTACAATTACAACCTCTGGAGAAAGGCGGGTTTTCTGACTCCTGAGTGCCCCGGCTCTCCCCTTGTTCACTGAGCAGTTATAAATGAAACACATTTAACTAACTGGGTTGTAGATGTCTACAACACAATTTTCAGTTTACAAGTAAACTAGTTATTATTAAAATGTGATAACAAACTGTGCTAGCAGAGTCACTTAGGAAGGAATTGCTTCTATTTTGAAGATCCTTATGTTAACATAATTCAATAAGTATGTTTTATAACTTAAATTTCTTATACTGCCTAGGGTAATTATGACCTACTCTTGTAAGCTACACGGTGGCTTACCCTTTACTAACTCCTGGAATTCAACTGTCAACAAGTTTAAGTTCTAAAACAGAAAGGGTTTTTTCTCTTCTGTTGTTATAGCCATATAACAGCCCCATAGCATATTTAGTAGGAATGCACCTGAGTGTCCTTGATGACTTATACCCTGAGGAATATTTGGAATAAGTAGCTACCAGAAGCCTGTCAAATGCTCATACCAATATTAAGACAGCTATTTCTTTGACAAAGGACCACACATTTGTTTCAGTGGTTTGTAAACTTTGTTTTCAATTATTTTAAATTGACATATAAACTTGTATATATAATAGGCTGTACAATATGCATACAGCACTGTATACAACATGGTGCCAAAATGTATATACACTGTGGAATGGCTATTCTGCATAGTAACAAATACATCACTTTATATATTGGCCATTATCGTGATAAAAGCACCGTGTACTTTTGTAGTAGCTTTCAAGAATATAATATATTGATCATTAACTATAATCATCATGTACAGTAGATCACCTGAGCTTATTCCGCCCTTCTAGCTATAACTATTTGTCCTTCTGCCAATATCACTCCAACCTTCCTTCCCTCCTAGCTACCTTCTTTTCTAGTAAGCATCATGCTACTTTCTACTTTTATGAGATCAACTTTTTCCAATTTCATGTATGAGTGAGATGGTGTGACATTTGTCTCTGTGTCTGATTTATTTTGTCTGACATGATATCCTCTAGGTTTATCCATGCTTTTGCAAATGAAAAAATTTTCTTTTTTCCCTAAGACTGAATAGATTTCCACTGTAAATACATTATTCTTTTTCACCAGCTCACTCGCTGATGGACTCCTAGGCTGACTGTATGTTAATCGTTGTGAACAGTACTAGAGCAAACGGGCACACAGGTGTCTGCACAGCACAGTGAACTCCCTTCCCTGAAAATGTGTCCAGGAATGGGATTGCTGGGTTACAGTGTGTCTGTGCTGTTTAGTTTTCTGAGGAAACTCCAGTGTTTTCTTAATGTCTATATTACTTGACTTTTCCCTTAACACTGAGTAAGGCTTCTTAAAGGCCCATATTTTTATTAATACAATAACTATGACTTCAAAAGTGTCTGACTAACTGGGACTGTCTGAACACATAGCTATATCTTGATATCTCTATATATCTATATACTCTTTGATAATGTATCTCTATCTCTATCTACATATTCTCCATGAGAATCTAAGCCATTGGAGTACAAAAATTGTATTCTATTATTCCAAATTATATTATTCCAATTTCATTTTGCCACAGTATTCACAGTATGATAGATACCTTTAAGTGCTTGTGAATGACCACAGGGCTAGGAGATAGGCAGAGAAGTTTGGTTCAGAATAAAAATTGTAATGTTAATTAACCTCACTAACAAATATATTGCTTAATGGGATTCAAATTCACACCCTATTTCTGGAAGACAATTTCTAGTGATATGACTCAAAACACTTAAAATTGTTTCTAACCTTTGACCTAAAAATTACATGCTATGAATTAATACTAAGAAAACTAACAGACATAACAAAAATATGAATGTGTAAGGATGTTATTTCAGGACTATGGACTATGACAATGAAAAATTATATAAAACTAAAAGATCAATAATAAGATACCATTTAAATCAAGACTATAATTGTTCAGCTTAATTGTCAGCTTGGTTGGTTCAGAAGGTCCCTGAAGACTTAGGGAAGCACCCTTCTGAGTGTGTGCAAAGAAGCCAGGGAGGCACGAGTTTGGGGTCTTTACCTGGTTCCTGGACATTTCCCTGTTCCCTGGAGCTTCTTCTCTGGCACTGTTCTCCTGTTCCACTTCCCAGCCACTAGGAGGTGAGCAGGACTCCTCTGCCACGCCCTCCCATCATTTCGTGGCCTTTGAGCCAGCCAGCCATGGACTTAACAGTTTGAAGCCATTGGCCAAACCAAACCTCTCTTTATATTGTTGTGTCAGATACTGTGTCCTAGTGATGAAACGCTGACTAATACAATGGCACATATTTTTAATGTTCTCACAAAAATGATACGAAATATATTTGCTGACATAGAAAGTAACTTAAAATTTAAGTTTCAAAGATATAGATTATAGAACAAGGAGTAATTTCCACAGTAGGTGAGGAAATCAAGTCTTTGTGTGTCAAAAGTAGATTAATTAAAGGAATTAATGAAATCTATCACATCAGACTAAAGAAGAAAAATCATTTGAAAACCCCAATACTAATTCATGATAAAATCACTTAGAAAACTAGAAATAGAAGTCTTCTAAATTTGATTTTTAAAATCTACCAGAAACCTTAAGCTAGCATTATACTTAATGGAGAAAAAAATAGATTTTTTTCCTCTTAATATAAAGAACAGTTGGAGGATAACCTCTCTCACCACTTCTATTAAACATCTTAGTAAATGTGATAAAACAAGATAATTAAATAAAAGATATATAGATTGGGAATGAAATAAAGCTGTGTTTGTTCACAGATTACATAATTTCCTATGTAGGAAACCCTAAAGAATCAAGTACAAAAACAAAATTTGTGAACTAATGAGCAATTAAGACACGATTGAAAGATAAAAAGATAATATGTAAAAGGAATTACTTTCTTATGCTTCTGCAATGAAAAACTGGAATATTGAGAAGACATCTTACAGTATCACTAAAAGTAAATAAGTAAATGAAACAAGTTATGAACTTAATGAAATACAAAGTACATGATCTATACAAGAAAAACTATAAAATCCTGATGAAGGAAATCAAATATCTTCTAAATAAGTGAAGAGTTATTCATAGGAAAACTCAAGGTTGTTAAGTTGTCAGTTCTTCTTAACTTGATCTATAGATTAACATAGTCTCAAACAAAAGCTTAGAAACTTATTTTATGGATATTAACAAATTGATAATAAAGTTTATAGGAAAAGATAAGAAGCCCAGAATTGCTAACACGATATAGGAGAACAAATTCAAAAGGCCTTAGTCAATAGATCTTTGAAAAAGTAAGACAGGTAATCCAATTGAAAAAGTATTATTTTTCTCCAGAAAAACCTGACAAGAACAACAATCAGGAATCCACACACAAAAACACAAATTTTTCCACAGCTCTCACAACTTTCTCAAAACCCAGCTCAAAATGAATTGTAGATCAAACAATTCTTTATAAACCTAAAGTTGTTCTAAAAAGTCTTTTTTTAAAAAAGTGGATTAAGATCTGAAGTGTTGAAAAGGAAATGATACCTTAGCCATGATAATTATTTTAATTTAAATGCTGATTTTTTTTTTTTTTGTCTTTTTGAGACAGAGCCTCACTATGCAGTTCAGGCTGGCCTTGAGCTCTCTTCGTAGCCCAGGCTGGTCTCAAATTTAAAATGATCCTCCTGAACCATTGTCAATCCCCTACCACCTGTAGTTCGGTTTTTGTACTGTTCTTGTGCTACCGTGTGTATGTTTGTTAGTGTTTTTGTTCTTTTACTTTTAAAATAAAAATATAAAATAAAATAAAATAAAATAAAATGATCCTTCTGCCTCAGCCTCCCAAGTACTGGGATTACAGGCATGCTGAAATTTTAAATTAAATGCCAACAAATATTTTCAGAAAAGAAAATTGGAATCTCTACTTCTGTTCATATGTTACCCGGACATGCTTTCTTACTATAACCCACTAGAAAACAATATACAGTGCAAGTATTTTCAGATGTTTGGCAACAGCATGATCCAAGGAAGAATGGAAGCAAAGAAGGCCAATTACCCTGGCTTTCTGCATGAGGGCCGTTTTTGGACCTCGGTGGAGTAGGAAGGACTTGAGCAGAGTATGACAAGACGACAGGATGGCTAAGTGGATAGACGGATTACTGTGTAAGAAATCTGAAACAGCTAGGATTGCAGAACAAAATAATCAAGATAGAGTTACACAGCAAGAACTTCATAAAAATGCTTAAGTTCCAATTATTCTGTTGCTGAATTCTAAGCATTGGATGTTTTGTTAGTCAGGGTTGGGTTTCTACTTAATTGGGTTTGGTATTCACCCTGAGGATTGGTGGAAGACATGTCTAGTTGTGTCTGATGGGTCCTGGAGGTTCGGCCTTGGGGTCTTGGCCTGGTCTCTTGCTCTTCATCCTCTGGCATTCTTCCTCTTTTCTGCTCACTGACCACCGTGAACTAAACAGCTTTGCTCCTGGATGCCCTTCCTCCATCCTTTCTCTGCCTTGGAGCCAGTCATTATGGACTGAACCATGAGCATACTGAACCTTCTGTAGATTGTGGTGTTGAGTATTGTGTCTCTGACTAGTACACAGGCATAAGATGAAACTCCGAAAGTTCTGACAAATATAAACTGAGTGATTCCTTACAGTTGCACATGGTTTGGAGACATTTGAGTTCTGACTATTGTAAAGCTGTCACTCAACCAGAAGAACACTCAGGAGAGATCTCACAGTGATCACAATGTAGAAATGTGCCTAACTAGCCCTATAGGAAAGACTACTCTCTGGACCTATCCTAGTTAAGCTAAAAGCAAGTAAGTTATACTACTTTGTAAGGAAATTTTTTTTGCTTTCCTAAAAACTAAAAAAAAAAAAAAAAAAAAAACTTTTTGTAAGGAAAATAATTTTTTTAAATCACATTACTTTTTAAAGAGAAATGACACTCGCACCAGCAGTGGAGAAGGGTTCCTTTTTCCCCACAGCCTCTCCAGCAGTTCTCATTGGTTCATTTCTTAATGATAGCCATTCTTTGTGGGCTGAGATGAAATCCCAGTGTTGTTTTAATTTGCATTTCTCAAATGACTAATGATGTTGAACATTTTTCATATATTTCTTCTTCGGAGAAGTGTGTGTTCATCTCAGGTGCCAATTGTTGGATTAGATCTTTGAATTTTGGGGGCCTGATTATTTTTAATTCTTTATATGTACTAGATGGGAGTCCTTTCTCTGAGGGGAAGTTGGATAAAATCTTCTCCCAATTCGTGGATTTTCTCTTCATTTTGTTGGTGATTTCTTTCGATGTACAGAAACTTTTCGATGAGATCCCAGTTCTTGATTCTTTGAAGTACTTCCCATGCAGGTTTGTTTTTGTTCATGAACTCTCTGCCGGCCCCTAAGTCTTTGAGAGTTTTACCTACATTCTCTTCCAGTAGATTTAGTGTTTTTGTTTTGATATTTAGATCTTTGATCCACACTGACTTTAGTTTAGTGCATGGTGATAGACATGGGTCTAGTTTTAGTCTTTGGCATGTGGAAAGCCAGTTTTTCCAGCACCATTTGTTAAAGAGGTTATCTTTCTTCCAGTGAACATGTTTGGCCCCTTAGACAAAAATAAGGTTGCTGAGTGTATTTGTAGCTGTGTCTGCATCTTCTATTTTTTTATTATTATTTTATTTTTATTTTATTTTTAATTAAAAAAAAATAAAAGTACAAAAACATACTGACAAACAGACACCAATTAGCATAAAAAATAGTACAATCACAACTAATCTATAGACAAGGTGATATGGTCTCAACAGTGGTTATTGCTTTATCCATTGATATCTTCGAAGTGTAAATATATAAAACCATATACAGACATGCAAATTTAGTCAGACAATTAATCCTCACAACAACAGAAAAAACACAAAAACCAAAAATCCAAAGACAAAAAACAAAACAGGCAAACATCAACAACGGCAACAACAACAAAAAAACACCAATAGTTGCTGCTTTACATATTGATATCTTCGAAGTGTGTGTTCAGGATAACACATAGAGACATACAAGATTGATCAAATAACCCGTCATCGGTTATTCCTTAGCATTAAGAGATATAATACAACAGTAGAAGCATGTTAGCCCTCCTGCAAATATGCATATTCATATATACATATATACATTTTTTTCTTTTTCTTTTCTACTTTCCTTCGTCCCATCTGTTCTTTGTTTTAGAACAGATTTCCTTCATGTCTCTTAGTTTATATTCCCACCCTCGGGTTCTTCCACCAGTGATACAATACGTTGCCTGCACATGTATTGCTGATTTATTTCACTTATGAGTATGGACTCCAGTTTTGTCCACTTGCCTACAAAGTCCCCAAAACTGTCTTTCTTTATAGCTGAATAATATTCCATTATATAAAAATGCCACAATTTTTTAATCCAGTCTTTTGTGGATGGGCACTTGGGTTGCTTCCACATT
>PVLD010011960.1:0-62624 GCA_004027595.1 Dinomys branickii | reverse complement strand
AGTAGGGGGTTACGGTACGGGGGCAGTAGGGAAGTGATTAAGTCATAAGAGCTCTGGCATCATGAAGGGATTAATGCCTTATGGAAGGGCGGGGGAGAACCAGCTGAAACCCCCTTTGTCCCTGTGTCTTCCGACCTGTGTGAAGCTGTTGTGAGAAGATGAGATCCAGGGAGGAGCTTTTCCAGACTCCACAATTATGAAGCCTTTGGTCTCCGACCTCCAACCTCCATATCTGTGACAAACAAAGTTGTTATTTGTATATTATCAAGTCACAAGTATTTGTTACAGAGATACAAATGGGCAGAAACAGAAAGGCAGGAAGATTGCAGAAGGAGGATCTCGTTTGGAATTAGAGAACAGACTGGCAACAGTTAGAGAGGAGAGATTCCAGGAGCAAAGAAGGTCACATCCAAGATGTTCCTAGGGATATCAACTCTTTCATCTTTCAATTCAATGTAACACACTCTTCCTGAGTGACCTGTGTGTTGTGCTAATATTTATATATGTGGTCCCATTTAATTATCTCACAAACCTTACATAAAGCAGCATTATCATGACTTAAAACTAAGCACATGGACCCTCAGGAGTTGAGTACTTGCTTGTAGTCTCCAAGTAGGTGTGGTAGGCAGAGGTCTAAGGTGAACCTGGATGACTGATTTCCTTGAAAAATACCTTCTCCTTGAGTGTGGACAGCATGGGTAACTAGCTGTAATAACACAATATAGTGAAGGTAAAAGTACTTTGCAAATGTAATCAATGCCCACAATCTTTAAGTTGGTCAAAGGGAGGTTGTGCTGGGTGGGCCAGGTCTAATCAGGTGAGTCTTTTAAAGAAGGTGTGCAGTTCAGCAGGGAAGCTGTAGAGACACTCTCTCCACCACTGCTTTTGAAGAAGTGAGTTGTCTTGCATTTTGCCACCACAAAGAAATGAACTCTACCAGCAACCAGAAGGAACTTAGAACCAAATCCCTCTCTAGTTGAGTCTAAGATATTGGAGGACACTCTGACACTGCCTTATGAGGCCCTAAGCAGAGAACTCAGATCAGTTGGCTCAAATGTCTCACCCACAGAGGCTGCAAGGTGAGAATTGGGTATTGTAGCTTCTGAGTTTTCAGTAGGCAGGAATGGTTGGCAAAATCAGGAAATGCAGATTGAAGCTGTAGAACCCCCTGTGCCCTGCATGGGCCACACTCTTTCCACTACAGCCCCCACCCCAGCTCACCAAGTGCACACACATGTTGTGGTTTGTTCAAGGCTGGACTTGCCTGCAAAGGAAAACTGGATGATTGAGCAGGCAGAGTGGAAACAGAAAGGCTGATGTATCCATGTGTTTTCTTTGACTTTTGAGCAGGGACTGAACAGTTATGGCCTGGCAGCCTTGTCCAGGAGGGAGGAGAATGAATGCTGGCTGGATGATTGGTGGCCCATGGCTGGCTCTGACTGCACATGGGGAGAGTTCTGGAATATCCCCTGGTTGAGTCATCAAAGGGAATTGGCTTGCGGGGTCATTCTCAACCCTTGGGCTGGGGGTCACTGAGCAGTGGCTCACAGATGAATGTGTGTGGAACACTGGACATCTTTTGCCTCTTCACATTGTGGAATTCCATGAATGACAGTTATAGCCACATTCACTGAGCACCTACTTCACTCATTCAACAAATTCTTGAGTGTCCACTGCGTGCTGAGCATGGAGACCACAGTGCTAACCCCACTGAACTGGTAATTGACAGAAACGGTGTATTAGTCAGCTTTCTATCATTATAACAAAATTCAAGGGACAATCCATTTATAAAGAGAAAAAAATATATTTTGGCTTATGGCTTTAGAGAGTCTAGTCCCTGGTTGGTTGGCCACATTACTTTGGGGCATATCATGGCGAGTGCACATAATGAAGTCAAACCACTCACTTCATGGCCAGAGCACAAAAGAAGGAACAAGGAGGACCTAGCTTACTATGGGCTCCTTTGGAGAACACTCCAATGACCTCTTAGAAGGCCTCACCTCTCAAAAGTTCATCAATTCCCAACAGTGTTACCCTAGGGACAAAGACTTTAACACAGGCCTTTAGGCACCATGTAAGATCCAACAGGTAGCAATGGGCCAGGCAGACTTGGATCCATGTCAACACATTTATGTGGTCTCTGCCACTGCAGAAGAGCATATCCTTCATGTTCTGGGCTCTCAGCCACTCCATCATGGACATTCTCTCCTCCCCTTGCCACATGCCAGTCCTTGGCATGATCATATCCTTGATCGTGGGGTCAAGGTGAGGTAGAGGGAAGGCGACAGGCAAGTGGAGGACAGACCACAGAGCTCAGGGAGGGTTTTCCTCCTGTTTCTCTGTCTAAGGAACAAGGAGTTTAACACAAATTAATTTGTGTACAGCCCATATCTGATGAAGGAGAAGTTGGTTGGACTCATTTTCTTAATCAACTATTTCAAATCTAGCATTAATCTGCTCATCGGCTGAACTCATCAGGAGCAAACACGCCTCTTCATGAGTTTCCTAACTGGAAATAAATATCTCATTAAGTCAAACATATTAACCTGAGCACAGTCTCGATGTCAGGCAGACTAATGAATGTCATTACAGGGAAGGCACAATAGTCCTCGGAGGGACCCCACCAGCCCTCATGAACTCTGAAAATGCACTCAGCTATTGCAGAACATGGACTCACCTGAGGGAGAGACAGGAAGAGAGGAGGAGAAGAGGGAAAGGGGCTGGGGGAGGGGGCTGGTCCGGGCACCAGGCTATCCCAGAGAATACTGCTCCAGATTAAGCCTGGTTTCTTTGATGCTTGTGAGAAGGCCCATAGCCACTCACATCACATTGTAGATTCCAAGAGGAGAGAAGATGGGTTTTGCCTTCAAAAAAAGTATTAGGCTTGGGTATCAGGAAATCTGGATTCTATTTCCTGCTCTGGTCCCCGGTAGCATTGGGAATAATGTCCAGGTTTACACATCAGTGGCCTCAGCCTAGTTTCTTTCAACCTTCATCAAGATAAACCCGAAGCTAAGCACTTTCTCATATGTTATTTTATGGGACCCCACCCCCCGCTCGCCCACAGAAACCCAGATAGGCAGACATTTCTGCCAGGGAATCTTAGAAGCACTGTAAAACGAAGTTTCCAAGAAATGATGTGGGTTGCTTTGCTGGATCCTTGGGCTGGGCAGAGGAACAGTTGGAGCCCAGCCTGAGAAGGCCATCCTCGGAGAGATGCACCCACCTTTGCTGTGTGAGAGAGAAAGAGGAGCTTTCAGAAGGCCATCAACTTGGTGAAGAAGCCAAAGGCTGAAGCAAGCAGGGCTGTTGAGTTTGCAGAAGAAACGTGTATAGACAAAGAAATATCTTCGTCTACAGGAAGGACTGCTCTGAAGAAGAGGGAGTACACGCCCTCTGCGAGGGCTGAGGGAGGTGCTCTGGATGGTCACAGCTGTCAAGAGATGGGATGCACTACCTCAAGAGGCCATGTGTCCCCCATCCTATGTGCACACAAGTAGAAATTAGGTAACTACTTGCTGAGGGAATGATACTGGGCGGAGCTGGATCTGAATGACGGCAGGACAAACTATTCCACCTCTAGCGTCCTGTGTTTATGCAGGACAAACTATTTCACCTCTCTGACCCACAGTTTCCTGACTTGTGAAATGGGAATTCTAAAGCTACCTACTTCTTTGGGTTACTGAGGATTAAATGAGATGATATGTGTAGGATACTAGAATCAAGGCCTGACTGGGAGCAGATGTTTTTACTGTCAACATTTTATTTCCATTGAAAGGATTCTGCCATTGGATGAAGCCTTGGACCTTTGTTCACTTTAAGTACTTAGCGTCTTTGGAAGCTTTCTTAGTTGATTCCCTGAGAGTTAGGGGACTCTGTCCATCGCAGCAACTGCCTTCGAGCCTGAACTCAACCCTTCTTCACCTGCTTTATAATACCAGACCCTCTGAACACTTCTCCTGGGCCAGATGCTGCAATGTTAGACCTTGGAAGTAGAGGGCGCTAGGCAGGCACTGCAAGGCCGCAAGGATGGAACATCCCATGGAACTTTTCTTCTGGCTCCTTTAGCTTGACCACCCATGGCGTTAAGGTAACCTCATGACTCTTACCTTCTCATGAGTTCAACTATAACCAAGTAAGGAATTTCCTGTGTGGCCCACTGACTGTGGATACTTCCAGCCAGTGGCAACCCAGAGAACCCCTCTGTGTGAGGCAGCTTTCAGTCATATTACAAACAGTGGAGATGATCACCTTATGAAGAGAAAGGTTAATTTTCATTCACAGCTTTGCAGGTTTCAGTCTACAGTCAGTTGACCTTTCTGCCTCCGAGGCTGTGATGGGGCACACAGCATGGTGGGAACCTGTAGGACTCAGGGGACCGGCCTTTAACACATGGGCTTTGGAGGCCACTTAAGGTCCCAACTGCCACATTCTCCTTCATCCACTAGCCTGTGACCAGATCTTTTCCAGCCATGTCTGCATGTTGGTGTGGACAGTAAAATCCTTTTCCAACTCTGTCCCCTCCTTGAGTACACGTCCTTAGCCCTAGGAAGGAGATAGGAACTGTACCCTGCACAGTGTTTTTATATTCCCTAGTATCCTGTTTTAATCCTCTTAATAATTAGTCATCTTTATTCGTTAATAATTCCTCCTATTAAATTTTCCCCATTCAAATTACTTTTGTGATTTCTGTCCCCTGATGAGACCCCAGCTATCTGTCCCTGTGGTACAAATATCTCCATCCTGGTCAGTTTTAAATTACCAGTGCTGGGTTAGGAAGTGTAAGGCTGGGAAGAGACACAGAGTAACACAGAGTAGCACACCATGGCGGAACATGTCCTCAGCCGGGATACAGAATGAGTAAATAATCTCCAAGGCATAGGCAGTAGTAAAATATTACAAAGTAATTAGAAATTGATGAGTTTTTAGTGCTTACCGCCTTCCTTTGAACATAATTGATTTTATTGCAAGTTAACATAATTTAATTTTTAATGCTGTTTCTGGTAAACAACTGGCTGAGAAAGTTTCTGAGCTTTTACCCTTAGCTCGAGGGCTGGTTTGAGCCAGCTGCAATGCACAGCTGTCCCCATGCCTGGCGCCTGTCACCCTTAGTTTTTGATCCTGCAATTATGGAAACAGATTTGCTGAATTTCTCAAGCCTACAAAGCATGGGGGCTGGGGGCCAGGTGGTTGGCCTACTTCACTCCATCACCCCTCCTAATGTAGTATTTGACACTGGCAATTTATTTTTCAACTCCTTTATCATCAGAAATGATTAAATTTCCAGGATAAACACAGTTTTGCCAAACTGAATTAGTCACAGGGTGGAGAGGCGAGAGACTCCTGGGGCACCTTGTCTCAGCTCAGTTACCCTTGTAGTTCTGGTGGAGGCCACCACAGGGAGGAAGGGCATCAGGCTGCAGGGACCTCTCTGGAAGACCCTGTTTGGAACCTCACTAGAGATCACCTGAGCCCTTGGCTGCTGGTGGCCTCGTAGTTGTGATGGAACACAGTACCCCCTTCCTGCCTGTGCTCCCTCAGAGCCCCTTAGCTGCCTCTAGAAAGGTCTCTGCTGGATCCTGCCCCACCTATTCTGGGATGGAAACAGTGCTGATAGGGGGTCATGGCTTCTCTCCCTATTGCCAAAGCAGGTGCCAAGTGATGGATGTTCACACTGAAACTGGCCTGCTTGATGACAGAGGCTGCTTGATGACAGCAAGGTGCCTTCAGGCCTGAGGTCTGAGTCTCTTTACACACCCACCCCCCAGCCTAGGACTGGTCTGCGGCTCTGATGAGTTCACAGTCACCTTGTTTGGGCAGCAACACATGCTTCAGTTTCAGAACTGAAGACTTGCAAGTCCCAGGCATGAACTCTGAGCTGGGCCCTGCATGGACAGTCCTTCCAGTTTCCATGCTCTGGCCCAAGCCTGAAGCCCTGTCCTCTGACTGCTGCCACTTTCTGCTTATTAATGAGCCTGTGGATTTCTTGGAATCGATCTTCTCCTAGAGAATAAACTTGGGAAAAATAAAATAGCATCAAAGGAGGTTAAATGCATTCCACTCTTGTTAAGAGAGGAAAAGCCGTTGGTGAGGAGTGTGAGCCCCAGGGGGCAGAGCTGTTCTCTGTGCTGATGCAGGGAGGAGGGTAGGAGGGGCATGGGTTGGGAGCTGCTGGACTCACTACACTTTTTCTGCTCTGGGGTACAGCCAGGTTCTGCTGTTCCTCACCCCACTTCTGTCCCCTGGGGTCAGTCACTCTCCTACATTGTCCTAGGGGTGACAGATTTGCCCCTCCCATGCACTCTTGTCTTCATGCTTGTGGGCCATCAGTGAGGAATGAGCTGGAAGCCACAGGTGAAAAAGAAGAGAGGGCTCCTTTTTTGGCTCATTTTGAGACAGGGTCTCACTATGCAGTTCAGGTTGGTCTTGAGTTCACTTTATAGCCCAGGCTGGCCTTGAACTTACAATGATCATCTTGCCTCAGCCTCCTAAGTGCTGGGATTATAGGTGTGCACCACCACACCTAGCTATGGAGTTATTTTATTTTTGTTGGGGGGAGGGTACCAGGAATCAAACTCAGGACCTTCTGCTTGCTGGGCAGGCACTGTGCCACTGAGCTAAATCCACGGCCCTGGGAGGGCTTCTTGCAGGGACGTGGATGCCAGAGGTGGTAGATGGGGCTCTAAGGTGGCAGCAAGGCTCTGAGGGGCTGCGTGACAAGAAACACAAGTTGTACAGTGGATCCAAGGAGGGCAGTGGCTGAAGTTTGTTGCCAGGGCCCAGAATTCCCTTCTGACAGATGAGTTCCCATCCTGAGCTGCACAGTGAACCTAGAGGCTGTTGGTGGCCAGATGCCAGCTGCTCATAGACTTCCTGGCCTAAGAAGAAGGAGGTGACACAGTGGTCTGAGCCTGGACCAGAAAGGAGATGAAATCCTGTGTTTGGAGCATCTCCCAAGACTTAGGGAGTGTTTGGGATCCCAATCGCTCTGACATTTAATCTCACCCCCCCAATGGGAGTGCAGCACTGGAGTTGGGAAGGAAGGCAGAGGCCCCAGGACTTCTGAGACTGGATGCCACATGCCTTGGAACTCTGTGCTGCTGCTGTTTGGGGGGGTGGGCAGAGGCCTGGCTCATGAACTTGTCCTGCTATGAGCTGAACTCTGGGGAAAAAGAAGCAAAAGACAGATGTAGCCCCACCCTGGGCAGGTCCAGAAGTAGTGACCTTGTGAAGGAGGTTTTCCAGGTCCTGTTCACTGTCCCCTCTCTGGCATAGGACAGGCCAGGCTGGGCCCAGTTCTAAGGCAACTATAGTTTTGGGGCCTGAGAGGCTGGAGTGAGAGTACTGTTCCTACCCAGAGATCCAGAGGGATAGTACTTGGGGTGGGCTGGGCCCAGGACAGTCCAGGAGGAAGCTGAGGTATGAGCGATAGGGATTAGGAGACCAAATTCCATGATGGAGATGGAGGGGCTGGGGCTGGACCATACAAAGAACAGAACCTGGGCCTGGCCAGGGGTCTTGACAGCCTGGGGTAGGGCTCCCAAGATGCCTCCCACCCAGAAGCCTTCTGTCTTTTTTCTATTGGTGCTCAGATGGAACCTGCCAAGAGGCATCATGAGGGCTAAAGAGAGACCCCTGCCCCTGTCTCTGGCATCCCACCAGCTCACCTAGACATTTGGCCTCAAAGCCTGGACCTGCACGTTTACTCTCACTGATGCCGGCACCTATGTCCACGAGATGCCAGGTTTTCTGGAAGATGCCCCATTTGCGGCTCGCCTCACTGGAGGCTCTTACAGCGGCTGCTGGACCTCCAGGCCCTCTGTGCACCAGGGCAGATGAGACCTCCCACAGCAGACTAAAGCTTTGTGCTCACCTGGGAACAGATCTCTTCTTGAAGGGAAGGTAATAATTAAAGCTGGTTCATTAGAGAGGTAACAGCTCAGGCTCTAAAAGGTGGAGAGGAAGGTAGTGTAGACCTAGGAGGAGGCTGGGCCACCAGGCAGAGCCTGAGATACGGTGGCCCTCTCCCCTTGCTCAGGCCCCTGCTTGTGGGAAGGCCTCCAGTCTATGGAGGCGGGGACCAGGGGCCTGGAAGAGCCGGGCACCGAGGGCTTTCCAACCCAGCTCCACGGCTTCTCAGCTGTGCGATTCTGGGCACGTTGCCTGTCCTCTCTAGGCTCATTTCCTTATCAGTAGATGGGAGATGTTGATTTGCTGAGCCCTAAATGGATACTACAAGGGCAATAAGTACTGTGGTCAGGCAGGGACTGGGGTTAAAACATAGGTCTGGAATTTAGATCCAAGCTGTGAGCTCAGGGAAATTGCTTAACTTTAAGGCCTCAGTTCTCTCCGCTGCAAGTAAATTAATGAGTTAATGAGATGGCACCTACAGGAAGCCCCCGCCAATGGCGGCTGTTCTCATCCTTACCAGTAGGCATACTGGGGCTGCCTGTCTATGTCTGTAGAGCCTGGTCCTGTTCTGCTTGCCCTCTTGCTTTGGGCACTTCCATAAACACCTCTTCTTTCTTGGCCATGCCCTAGGGAAGCGAAGGTACTGTAGGTTGTGCCTGGAATTTACATGACATTTTCCCAAACACACACTGACTGTATTTCATGGTTATTTTTAGTAGAAGCAGTTAGGAGCTTTATGACTAACCTCAGGGTACAGGGGAGCCACGTGAAATGATAGACTGAGCTCCAAAATCTTTTGGAACTAAATATTTCTCAACTACAGGCCCTGGAAAGTAATACCCACCATATACCCAGTGTGGCTCAGATCGCAGCTGAGTGGAGACCATGTTGCTTTACTTCTTACAATAACCCAAGGAGACAGGTGGTGGTGTCCCCAGTTTAGAGATCAGAGAAGCAAGAGAGGGGCCCAAGTTTGCATAGCTAGTGATGGGTTTGGCAGACACATCCTGGCGGGGCTCCCATGGGACCTTTGGAAAATGTGTCTGTGAATTCTGGTCCCACTCTCCTTTGCCATCTGTTTTGGATACTCCCGCAAACATTTTCTCTCTTGTGCATGCCCTGGAGGGATCTATTTGTGCTTCTGACCCACAGAATATGGCAAGGGTGAGAGGGTGATAACAGATGTAATGAAGGTCTGAAATCAGTTGATTGTGAGTTAATGGAAAAGGAGATAATCCTGCATGCACCTGTGTTCATGGCAGAGCTATTCACAGCCACCAAAACGTAGAAACAATCCAGGTATTCAACAACAGATGAATCTAGAAATCATTATTCTAAGTGTAATAAACCAAGCACAAAAGGTCAAATGCTGTATAATTCCGCTCACACAAACTACCTAGAATGACAAATAGATGGAGATGGCATGTAGAATAGTGGTTACCAGGGGCTGGGGTGAGGGCGGGGAGGCAGGAATGGAATATTACAGTTGAGTGAGTATAAAGTATCAGTTTAGATGACGAAAATGTCCCGGAAATGGACAGTGGTGATGGTGTCACAATGTTATAAATGCACTTAATGCCACTCAGTTGTAAAGGGAGGTAAATTTGATGTTATGCACATTGACTATAATTTTTTTTTAAGGGGGAGATTGCCCTGGGTGACTTAATCAGGTTGAAATCCTTAAAGCAGGGCCACATCAGACCACCCTGAAGTCAGAGACCCTCCTTATCTTGATGGAATGTGCAGCCATGATGATGATACCCCCAAGTCAGGTGGCCTCTGGACCTCGGTGAGCTCCTGTCGGCAGCCAGAAGAGCCCAGGCCCTCAAGCATAGGACCCCAGGACTGAATTCTGCCAGCATCCTGGATGAGCTTGGGGCCAGAGTCCTTCCCAGATGCGGAAGCTGCCCAGCCAGCTCCCAGGATGCAGCCTGTGAGAGTCGGAGCAGTAGACACCCATGTGGCAAAGGAAGACACATTGTTGGGGCCAGAGTTTGGTCCCAGGTCTTTCTGACTGTACAGCCCACACTCTTTTCACGGAGCCTTGCTGCCCGCAAAGGACATCAGCAGGTAGTAATACCCTCTAGCATTTACCTCTGCAAAATAAACTCAAGGATCCCCAAGACCACTGACTGGTAGCGCCTCTTGGCTGAGGTCCCCAGGGTTGCAGGCAGAGTGTCCTGTAGAAAATCTCATTCCTATGAAAGAGGGAAATCTTTCCATTAATGTATTGCCCAGACATTCTTGGAAGATTTCAGAGACAGGATGAGCCTGGAGACCACCTTTGTTTTGAGGTACAGGAAATAAAAGGGGATGGGAGGAATGCTTGAAACCAGGGGTCATGTGCAAGTTCTGTGCAAAAGACAGGGAGGAGACTGTCCTGCAGTTCTTGAAAGACCAAGCCACGGATGGCTCCGAGGGAGGGCTTGGATTCCCAGCTTCAGTGACTGTTGAAAACAAGCCACCATAGGGGTCAAGGAGGAGAAGAAAAATGTGAGGGCAATCTGGCTGCGACATCTGCCACGCCATGGTTCATCAGGGTTGATTAGGTTGATGTGGCTGGTTAGGCGGGTGTCCCCTTTCTCCCTCACTGCTCTGTATACATCCCTCCAAAATCTTCACACTCAGAGGACAACCTCTCACAATGGAGAAGAACTGTTCTTGGGTCCAAAGTATACAGATATCTGTGTTCTCCATAGAACCTCCAAACAAGTTCTCAAAGAGCAGGAGAAAGTAGGGTTTTCTAAGCACCTTTTATGCCCAGGCCCATGTTCTCAGTTAGCTTATCTGTCCTTCAAAGTGCTGTAGCGTGTGGAGCTGGCTGGCTGCCTTCTTCCTTCTTTTAGTACCAGTAGTATCTTTCATTTTGGGGTACCCTCCTGTTCATTCTCAGTCTGTAAGTGAGGCTGTGCCCTAGCTCTAGGGACACAGCATGGCCTGGATGTAAAGTAGTCCATATGGTACCTTTCTGGGACCGTGGTCATCAGTGCAGGAATGTCCAGAGCCAATGGGAGGTAATAAGATCTTTTGCGAGCCTTTGAAAAGAACTTTTGCAATTCTTTGCCATTAAGCTAAAGTTGGATAATTGTCCAGAATTGTTGCTGTGTCATGTGTAACCTAGGATGACAACATACGGGGAGAGACGGAGAGAACCCCATCTTGATGACATCACCGGAGGCCCCATTAAGCCATGACAACTGATCTTAATCCCAAATTTTGTTTTAAAGGAGTCAATGAATCCTTTTCTTGCTTAACCTCTTTTGGATTTAGTTTTCTGACGTACAATAGCAAAGAAACCACAATGTTTACACCAACCCATACCAAGACACAGGCTGAGGAGGCCCAGCCAGCCTTGGCTTTTCTTCCTCTCCCTCTGATTGGCTCCTCTGCTCCCTTGTCCCCCATGCTGGTGGCCGTTTCCTCTGAGTTGCATTGTTTTCTAGGTCGACTCTTCAGTTCACTGATTTTTGTTCCCTCATCCCAAGCTGAGATTTCCAAAGAAGAGAGAAGAACCTCTAGGTGAGGAGTCCTCTCCATCCTATTGATAAGCTTGTAGCGGCTGAGTAGGCGGAGCTCAGTAGTCTTGTGGGCTGAGCATGGAGCCAGGTACAGGGAACAAATCCTTAGCATTTCTGGGTAGGTGTGAGTACAGTTCCTGTATTCCCAAAGAGAAAACTGATACCCAGCAAAGTGGCCTGCCTGAGACCACACAGCTTGTGAGTTACAGAAACAGGGTTCAGATCTCTTTCTGTTAGACTCCAACCCCCACGGTCCTGCTGCACTCTCCCAGCTTCACACTTGTGTGCCTTTGGCTCCCACTTGCTCCTTCAATTCAACTACAGCCTACAGCAGGGCTGGACACAGTAAAGCCAGCTTCACTTCCCCAAGAGCGGTGATGGCAGGCCAGCCTGGTGAAAGGATGTTCTATCCCCATTGCCTGGGTGAGCATAGTTTCTAGGCAGGCATGTGGCATGCTTGCTCTCAGACAAGGGCCAGGGCAGCTAGCAAGCTCCAATCCCACATTCAATTATTCAACACAAATAAGACTGGAATTAAAATTTCATGACCCTATGGCTTTCAACCAAACATCTATCTGCGTCCAGCCATCCGATCACTAAAATCTTCATCTGCAGCCTTTCAACCTCTATAAATCATTTTCTATAACAAGCCATCTTGTAATTACTGCAAAGCCCCAAGTGGAGTAGGCCTCTCTCTCTGCAGACAACAGTGCACTGTGGCTGTCGCCACCCAGGCTCCCTTGGGAGCAGGGCTAGGGTTCCATGCGCTGACTGTTGGCCAGATGGTTACAGCCTCTGGCTCCAGGAGACAGTCTCTGACATTTACTCAGCAGGATCGGTGGGATGATTCCAGGTAAGCAATGACCAGAAGGGATTAGGAAAGGGGATGCTGGAAATGCACCCGGAGATCACAGAGATCCTCATCTCCACAGACAGGGGCAGTGAGGGAGGGGATGTGTGTGAGTCCCCTTGCTCCTCCCACAGGGCCTCCTCCAGGATTCCTTAAGTGGGTGACCTGGGGTGACTTTACCTCTTGGCTCCTCAGTTTCCCTACTGGAAGGCAGAGCCAGTGAACCCTGGATGATGCTACTGCCGTGAGGTCCTGGGTGGGTCCAAGGGCAGCTAGAAGTAGGAGCCTGACTTGAAGCACATGCTGGATCAGCCAAGGGCTGCTGACTTGAGTTAGGGACATAGACACTGTGCTAAGCACAGGTGGGGAGGTAAAGGGGTACCCTGGTTTCTAGCCCCCAGCTGTCCCTGCTGATGGTCTTAGGGTGCCCTGGATCCCCTGGGCAGCAGGAGGTGGGTGGACATAGAGGTGGGCCAGAGTGCCCCTCAGGAATGCGGTCAGTAGATCTTCCTCCCGTATGGACTGGATGACTGTGGGGCAGCTCCAGCCAGAGGTGACAGAAAACAAGTCTGTATTAGAGTGATCGGGGCAAGTGAGTGATAGCCGGAAGAATCAGCTCAGGGGTTGCTGCAACAGAACAGACAAAGCCTGGGTGTGTCTCGCAAGCAGACATCTCCACCACCATGGGCTGAGGACAGAGTTGACTTGGGGTGAAGACGCCTCCTTGAGGTCTGACAAAAGGCAAGAGCTCCAGTGCAGAGCTCAGTGCAGGAGGTGGCACCGGGCCCTGGAATGTTCTTGGTCTTTGTCAGAGCCCATGACATTCACAGGTCTTGGGGGTGACTGGGGGTGCTCAGCCATGCCCTGGAGTCTCCTAGGACAAAGTCAGTGGAGAACCTCAGGGGAGGGAACAGAAGTGTCTGGGCAGACCTTTGGGGAATAAGTGGTAGAGAAGAGGGAGGATGGAATTCTGGGCCCAACTCTGCCTCTGAATCACTGTGTGATCTAAGGCAGGTCCTTCACCCTCTCTGGGCATGGTCTGCACATTTGCAGAATGAAAGATATTAACTAGATCTCTAGAATCCATTACAGCTCAGAGGCTTATGATTCTATCCTGGACTCCCAACTCCCTCCCTTAAGTGTGACCCTTGGCTTCCCAGCACAGACTATCTTTGGTTGGAGGAAGGCAAGGCAGCTCCAGGAACCCACAGTACTGGTTTATCTGTTTTATCCCTCAAGGGAAGGCTTGGACAAGAAACTGGTTATTTTCAGTCAATTTCAGCTTGCAGTTGGGAGGCGGCTATCCATCTTCCACCTCTCTTCCCTGTGGCAGGCAGCTGGGCAACTATTCCAGAAACAGCTTCTGTGTAGTTGGTGGAAGCCTGAGGCTGGGGACGCTAAAAACTTTGTTTTCCAAATCCCAGGGGTCTGTGCTCTGACCACCGATGCCTAGCCTTCAGCACCACTGTGGTAAGCTCTACTTCCTTGGCTAGAGTCACTCTCAGGAAACTCAGTGTTGGTACATTATTTTCTCCTTCCCATTTTCTGAAGTTGGACACATAAGAATGGGAATATTTCAGAGCAATTGCATGTACAGGAGAATTTAGGCAAAATACTTGCAAAGTGAAGACTCAGGAAAGGCTTTTAGAGAAAAGACAGCCTCTTTAACAAATGGTGCTGGGAAAACTGGATCTCCACTTGTAGAAGACTGAAGCTTGATTTCTAACTCTCATTCTGCATAAATATCAATTCAAAATGGAATATCAATTCAAAGACCTAGATACTGGACCTAATATGTTGAAACTGCTAGAAGACAGTGTAAGGGAAATTCTTGCAACAGTAGGCATAGGCAAAGATTTCCTGAATAAGTCTCTGGTAACACAGGAAATAATAGCAAGAACCAACAAATGGGACTGCATCAAATTAAAAGGTTTGGCAAGCAAGGGAAATAACAGAAAGAGTGAAGAATGGGAGAAAATATTTGCTAGCTATTTTTCTCACACAGGACTAGTATTTAGAATATATAAAGAACTCAAAATATTTAACACTAAAAAATAGTTCTACCAATTTAACAGGCAAATGAACTGAATGACACTTCTTAAGAGAAGTACAAATAACCAATAAGTATCTGAAAAATGTTTAACACTTTTAGCCATTAGGGAAATGCAAGCAAAACTACACTGAAAGTCCCTCTCACTCTAGTCAGAATGACAATCATCAAGAATGCCAAAATACAATAAATACTGGCAAGAATGAGGTGGGAAAAGAATCTTTCTACACCACTGGTGGGAACATAAGTTGATGCAGCCCCTATGGAAGTCAGTATGGAGATTCCTCAAAAAACTAAAAGTAGAACTACTATAGGACCCTATTAGACTATAGGGTCCAAAGACCCTATCGTATACAAAAGAATTAAAGACAGTGTAGTGTAGGGATACATACATACCCATGTTTATTAAGGCACGTCTCACAATAGCCAAGATATATGGAGCCAGCCCAGGTGCCCACCAATGGGGGAATAGATTGGAAAATGATGAAAGTAGAAGTGATACTATTATTAGACAAGAGGGCGGAAATAAGGGTGTGGAGGGAGGGGAGAAAGGAGGGAGGAAGGATAATACAGAGATGGTTATGATCAAAACGTGTGATGCACACATATGAAAATGTCACATCAAACCCAAATTTTTTAAATTAATGTGCACTAATAAAATATACATTAAAAAAGAAGACAGTAGTGCAGCAAACAAAGGATAAAATGAATTATAGAGAACATTAAAGAAAAGCAAAATGACAGAAGTCTGTCCTTATCACTAATTGAATGAAAGTGGACTAAATTCTCAAAAGACAGAGACTGGAAGAAATCATTAAAAAAAAAAATGAACCAACAGTATGCTATCTTCAAGAGGCACACATTAGATCCAAAGAGAGAAATAGATAAACTAGAAGGATAAAAGAGCTATTCCATGTAAGTAATAACAAAAAGAAAGCAAGGGTTGCATATTAATGTCAGATAAAATAGGCTTTAAATCAAGATCACAGAGCTCATTAGTGGCAGACCCAGGTCTTCCCAGAGGATGCTCATCCTAGTAGGGTGCTCTGAGCTGCTTCAGTACTATGGTGAATTCCACATGGGAAAACTTTCTCTCACACAAACTCTAGAGGGCAGCCTGCATGGTAGGCCACAGTCCCCTCTGCCCTGGGTCTAGCAGGAGAAGGGGTCCACCATCACCTCCCAGAACCTTCCTTCTCACCTAGGAACGAGCTGTTTCCACGCTGAGCCCTGCTGCCCCCATCTGGATATGTCTGCTCAAGGATCCTGTGGCTCTTCACACTTGCTACTCCTGAAGCTCAGCCATTTTTACCTTATCTTCCTGTGGGCCTGTGAGTGCAGAAAATTCAGCTCCAACAGTATGAGAGCGGGGAGGTTGCTCATGAGGTCTGGGGGAGGAGTGGGCAGAGACAGCTGGGCACAAGGGCTCCTGGCTCCCCGGTCTAACGCTCTACCACACCACAGGTTGTGTGAGTCCTGAGCTGCCACCCTGTGACCCTAGATGGTAACCATCAATTGTCCCAGAGCCTGATTGTTTACTCACTACTGACTTTTCTTCATGAACTGCCTGCCCTTGGAGAGGTGCACGCATCTCTTGTCTAAGCCCAAGACAAGTGGAGGACAAAGAGCAGTCAAGACTCATCCCAGTCACCCTGCTGGCTGTCAGAGATCGGCACCACCCACCTCCCTGCATCCCCTGCAGAGAGATGATTCTAAAGAGTTTATGTCCTGTTTTGTCCTTTGATCCCTGCAAGGCTGGTGTCACTGGGACTGCTGCTCTAGTCATACATGAAGGAAGGCAGTTCAGAGAGGCCCAGCTACCTGGGCTCCAACACACAGCTGGCTAGTGGTGTGGAAGAAGTGGGCACATCTCCTGGAGACCAGTCTGGTGCCTGGCCCTTCCTCCCTCACTGTCTCTTCTGTACTCAGCAATGACATTCCTCAGACACCAATGGAAGCCTGCAGAGGTGTCAACAAATTAGGGGTTTATTATTCTCATGGCAACATCAGGTAGTGGCTGTTGGTGTGAGCCCAGGAGCTTCATGATGGCACCAGGGTAGCCTCCTTCTCTGTTTCCCTCGATGTCCTTGGCACTTGTGCACTGCCTTGAGATCATAGTACAGCTGCTCCATAGCTGGGCCTCATATCCCAGGTGAGACTAGACAGGAGCTGGTCTACCACCGAGTCCCCAGGCTCCACCCAAAGGGGAAGATTTCCCAGAATGCCTTGCGATAGCCTCTGCTCCTCTCTCTTTGGCCGCACCTGTGTCACATGACTCCTAGGGACTTTGTTCCTAACAGTAAAAGCATTGTGCTAATAAGAAAGAAGAGGAAGATAGAGGTAGAGGTCAGTGACCAGCCTGCAGTCTCTGCCTCAGCATTTGCGATCTCATTTTCTTGTTTTCGTTCTCTCTCTAGGGCTACACTGTGGGAATTGCACTGGTGTAAGCAGGTGGTAAGAGACCGAGTCGGCTGCCAGGTCCCCATGACAAGCTGTTGGCTAAGCCAGGCTTGCACCTGACACCCAGCCTGGGGCGTCTAGAAGCTCCCTCAGTCTGCAGCCCTTCCCCTTTGTCTGCCTCTCTCCTCTTTGTCCCAGTTCTCTGCCTTTCTCACTCCGTAGACCAGCCCAAGTGAGCTCATTCCTGCGTTGCGGAAAAGAGGGGGTGGTGGTCTCCCAGGTGAGTCTGATACCACTTTAATGCTGAACTTCATAATCTGCTATCTGAAGTCCGAATTCAAAGCACTGCCCTTCCCCCAGCATCACCAGCCCTCTTACATCCTCACGGTGGGAAGCTTATTAAGGTGACATTGCTAGAGGACATTTGGGCGGCATCTATCAAAATCTAAATGCATGTACCCTTTGACTTGGTTATTTCAATTCTAGGAACAGATCCTTCCTTCTCGGGGCATGGATTTTCACATGTAGCGAGGTTCACTTCATTTGTAAAAATATAATAGCAAAAATTTGAGCTAATCTAATATCTGTTAATAGGAGGTTGATTACATAAGTGACGGCACATCTCCAGCAGACATTAAAAGATAACAGGTGTGTGCTCCCCATGCCCTGGCTCAGGAGGCTGTCCGTCACAGTTTGAATGAAAAGGTTCGATGAAAAATATGAACAGCAGGTTTCTGCTTTGCATAAAAATTTCAGTCCCTGTGCATGCGCAGGCAAATATCTTGAAGGATGAAGGTGTGCAGCAGGAGACCCCGGAGGAAGGCCTTTGTGGATGTGAGGCTCTGATAACAGGAGAGTCTCTAAGGCTGCCTGCACACGAGATCCCATTCTTCTGACTGCTCCAGGCCGCTGATCCGCTGTTCCAACTCTCTTCAGCAACATCAATCCTGCCTCTCAGCGGGGTCATTCACGTCAAAGTGCCAGCACTGCATTATTTCTCCGATCTCAAAATACAAAATAAAGAAAGAACAAAGCAAACCCTCTCCTACCAACTTTGTTTTCCTTTCAAACAAAATACTGTGCCACACTCGCCATCTCCAATTCCCTGTCATTTTCTTTTCACTCCGTGTTCCCAGATCTCATGCCCCGATGCTTCACCACAGCTGCTGTTTTCCAGGACACCCGTGACCTCAATGCTAAGCCTGGTGGTTATCTTTCAATGGCTCTTTAGCTTGGGTCACTAGGCATAACTGCTGCCTCTCTCTGAGGCCCTCTCCCCCCATGGCTCCTGGTTTTCCTCTTGCTGGGTGGTGGCTCTTCCTGTTTCCTTTGCTAGTCTCCCTATCTGTAAACCCTGTACTGTCCCTGCGCTCTTCCTTATCCTTCCTCACTCCCCAGGCACGTAGACGTCACTCTGACACTTATGACCTCTCAGTTACATCTCTGTCTCATCCTCAGTCCCTCTCTGAACTTCGGGCTTGGATAGCCCTATGGTTTGGATGTGATTTCTCCCTTGAAGATACATGTGCTGGGGGGGGGGTTGATCCCTAGCAAAACAATGTTGAGAGGCGGTGGAACCTTTAAGAGGCTCTGCCTAGTGGAAGGTGATCAGATCATTCCAGCACCAGTGAAGGGGTTAGTGTCTATTTCTTGGGAGTCAGTTAGGTCTCTTGGGCCTGGATTGCTTACCACCAGAGCAGGGTGTTAGAAAGGAGTTCGGCTTTTCTGACTTGCTCTCTTGCTTCCTCTCTCACTGTGTGATGCTGTCTGACATGTGGCTCTCAGCAGAAGCTGATAATGGCACCATGTCCTTGGATGCCTACAACTATGAGCTTCACAAGCCATTTTTCTTCATAAAGTATCCAGCTTCAGATGTGTTCTTTGTTATAGAGATAGACGATAAACCAAGACAACATTCAAACACCTGTTTTCCAACTGCTTCATCTCAGTTAGGCAACTCTATCCTGTATGTTGCTGGAATAAGAACCCTAGAACCATGCTGGGCCCCTCATCCCTCAGTGCATGTCACATTGGTCAGCAAACCCGCTAGCTCTTTATCTAAACAGTTCCAGAGCAGAGCCCATCTCACCACCCTCCCAGCTGCCTCCCTGGTCCCCCTTCCCAGTCCCTGTCCCCTCTCTTAGATTGTTGCCAGAGCCTCTTAAGTGCCTTCCCTGATTCTGCAGTTTTCAGAGCAAGAAATGGTTGCAGAACCATTGGTGCTCTCATTAGCAAACAATCCAGGGTCCTCTCAACAGACCAAGCCCCACCCAGCCGCCTTGTAGACCTCTGGGTCTTCTGGTCCTTGAAACCACAATGGCCCCTTGCTTTTCTATGAACCTGCGGGTCTGCCCTCCTCTCAAGGGCCGTTGTGCTTATGGCTCCTCAGCCTGGGTTCCCACCCCCTCACATCCTCAGGGCTTACAGCCTAGCCCTTGGTCTTTGCTTAAAGTCCTCCAGGAAGCCACCTACACTGTTCCTTCTAGCTGCTTTCAGTCTCCCCACCTAGCTTCTAAGGTACCTTGTCATTAATTCCTGTTTATTGTAACTTCAATGATTCACAGATTATTTAGGAAACAGTCTTAGTTTTTCTCTGGTTTACCCAGAGGACCTGGCTCAGTTCCTGGCATAAAGCAGATGCCCAATTAATATCTCCTGAATGAGGTGACCAAATCCCTTTCTCCCGGGAAGAAGACAGGATGCCCAGGCACTAGGCAACCTGGCTTGTTCTGAGCATAGTTCTGTAGGATCCCAGTCCTCTCAGAAGAAAAACTACATACCTGCACAGACAGAAGAGTCCATGGATGTTGGAGAGGTTCTTTCTAGAATTTATTCTCTCTGGAAACCACACCTTTTATGTTTTCATTAAAAATAGGAAGCATTTACTGGTATCCTCAGTACGATAAGAAAGCTGTGATTGGATATTATCAGTGGCCACAACTTTGACCTGAATATGTCAGGAGGAGAAGAACCCAATGCTCCCCCACCAGAGAACCAGCACCATCAATACTATGGGTGGAGGTTTCTCCAGATCGCCTCAGCAATTGCTGCCAGAGACATTTTAGCAAGAACTTCCTGCACTGCCTGTAATTCCAAGTGGGAGTGTAGACGGAAGAAGAGACACCTCTGGCTTCCAGCTGGCTGGGGCAACCGGAGAGGTCAGGAGGCAGAAGATGAAGCCAGACGCTCTGTCCTTTCTGTCACCGTTGTGACTGAGCCCTGTGGTGGGATGAGTAATGGTTTTGAAACTGACGAAAACATAGGAGAGCTGCGTGTGGTGGTGCATGCTTTTAATCTCAGAACTAGAGAGGCTGAGGCAGGAAGATTGCAAGTTTAAGCCCAGCCTGGGCAATTTAGAAACTAAAAATTTAAAAATTAAAAAGGGCTGGGGATATAGTTCAGTGTGACAATGTAAAAGGCCTGTTCCAGTCTCCAGTATGACAAGGGGGGGAAAGAAGAGGGCAGAAGCTTGTGGTTCCAGTTACACCCGGGGAAGATGAGAAGGAGCAAGGGTGCCCCTTCAAGTTGTCTATGGCCCAAACTCCCCTATGGTCCATGTTGCCTACAGGACCCCTCCGTGGTCCTGCCAGCTGCAACCTGCCTGGGCCACTGGCACTGAAAGAGGGAGGGCAATGTGGAAGCCTGGGAGAAGGCTGCGGTCATATCCCAGTTCTTATTTTACTATTCTTACCTGAAATGGGTTTTTCTATTGACAAGACCATTTTAAGCAAGGGTAACTTGCTTTGAAATGAGGAAATAAGACATAATAAAAAGCATTAAAAAGAATTCAAATAGCAGCACCTATCTTATGAGGCTGCGGTGAGCTTTAAGTGAGATGACACAAAGATGCCACAATCCCTGGCATCTGAGAAGCAGTCAGCCGTGCAGCCAAGGTGACCTCGTTATCATGTGGCCACACGGTTGTGCTTGCTGCTCTTAGACATCAAGGGTCTGGGTAGTATTGTTGCTCAGTGACCTTGGTGGGTGATTTTACCTCTTCAGACATTGACTGACTTATCAGTAAAATCAGAACATGGTCTTCCCAGCTGGAAAGCAGGAAGAAGGACCAGAAGAACTGGTAAGACCATTTCCGGTGTCTGAAATCCTTGGTGATTGGCAATAACACTCTGGGCAGTGGGGGGAGCGGGAGGGTGGTATGGAGCACGCTATTCATTCTCCGTCTCTCAGTACCTTCATTCACACACGCATTCAGGAAACACTTGTACCCATACACTGTTACTCCCATATTACTAATGAGGAAACCGAGGCCTTCAACCTTTGTTAGATTATGCAGCCTTGATCACTATAGGTTCAGGCAGCGAGCCCTTTGCTCACCTTGGCTGTGGCATGACAAGCTCAAAGATGTGCATGCAAAATAAGACTTGGGTACACTGAAACAATTGACTCACCTGAACGAACCATTTTTCCTTGGATCATTGCCAGCAAATCCATATTCGATTTCACCACCTACTGCGGCGCTCACCTCCCCTGCACAAGACATGGCAGAGATGATCAATAACCCTGACAAAATCTAAATAAAAGTGTCTCAAGTTAACTGGAGGGGAGGAGATGAGCAGGCAGCTCTTGAGGAGTTCATAAATCTGGGGCTGATGGATCACTTGGGCAGGTGCCTTTGCCACCAGCGTCCTAGCTCAGGACAGCAGCAGCAGCATAATTACTTCTCTGGTGGTGGTTATCTGGAGTGAGCCAGTCCATTTTTCTCTTTTATTACCGTTGCACTTCAGGAAAGTGTCCTCTGAAGACCCTTCTTATCTAAATGTTGGATTTATTTGATGGCTCCAGTAGGCCTGGTGGTGAGGCCAGAGCATCCCACACAGTAAAGTGGACCCAGTGCCAGAACTGTCCGCCCCGAGGGTGCTCTTGCTGGTGTGATGGGGAGGTAGCTGGACAGGCAACCAATCATAACCATCATTCCCATCCATACTATCTTTAATTTTTCTTTCTTCGTTGTTTCTCTGCTCTGTGGACTGGTTGTGCCAAACAATAGCAGTAGGAAGGGCTGAAGCTGAGAAAGATTCATGACTCTGGGAAAGTTCCTTCTGTTCAAACAGGGAAGAAAAGGGGCAACAACCAGCGAGGTCATCTCCTCCGTCCAGCTTTAACACCCTCCTCACTGCATATCAGAGCCCTGCAAGAACTGGCTCCAATAAATACAGCTACAGATTCCAGGGGGTCCTTTGCTAAGAAATTCCTCCAGCTGCCCCGACTTTCTGGGGTCCAAGCTGTGTGAATTAGATGACCTTTCTTCCAAGACTTTTGCCTAGGGTTTTCTAGGCAATATCAGCCTCCCTAAAAAATAGCCAAGGGATTAATTGGTGGTACCATGAAGAATCAGCACAATAGTGTCTTACTTATTCAAGACTAAATTGTGTAATTCTTGCACATAAGAGTTTCAGCATTGGCTATCAAGTCCTTATGAAGCAACTTCGTAGTGCTGCAGACACCATGCTTTCATCTTTTATTTGTTGTTTCTAATTCATAGGAACCATTAATTTTGTGAGGTACAGTTCAATTTCGTGCCAACTGTCATCCAGTAGGAAAGAAGAACATGAAGACTAGGGCCATGTAGTCTTTCCCTTTAAGAACACAACCTGGAAATTGTGCAATTGATTACTCACATAACATTGGTAGAAATTAGTCATGTGGTGTAGCTTGCTGCAGGAAAGCTGGGAAATGTAGTGTTTATTTTATGGAGCTTAAACTTGAAATTTCATAGAGAAAGGAAAAAGTGGCGCATGTACAAGGGTGGGGTGGATAGGGAGTGACTAGCTGACCACCAGATGTTAAGGAAAGTGTTTTTGGAAATTAGGGGTAAGGGCTGGGAGTAGGTTGGGTCGATGGGTCCATTCTGTCTTTTCTACTCTTCGGATTCTTTGGAGCCTCCATTTTCCTCTTTTGACTTATCTCAGATTTGGTATGTGGTTCTTTTTTTATCTTCATTTAGATTTTCCCAAGTACTTTTTGGATCTTTTCATGGGATTCACCAGACTAAATAAGAACATATGAAAATTTAGATAATTTAGTTATAGGAACCAACTCTATGCAGATTCTCTGCTGAACGCTGGTGATATAGCGGACTAGAAAGAAAGAGGTGTGAATCCTTTCTTCCTGGAATGCACGCTCCAGCCTGAGATAGTCACATAAATATGCATCAACCTGAAGCTATGATTTCTGCTTCCGGCCAAGATAGAATAACAGGCACTGGACTTTTCTGTTTGAAAAAAATAAAAAACAAAACAAAACAGGACAAAATACACAAAACTCTTTTCCAGATCTGTATTAGACGTCAGGTAGAAAAGACATGATGGGGGCTGGGGATATAGCTCAGTGGAATAAGCGCTTGCCTAGCAAGCGCAGGGTCCTGAGTTCGATCCCCAGTACCGCAAAAAAAAAAAAGAAAAGAAAAGAAAAGAAAAGACATGATGATCCTCAAAAGATGAAAAAGGAACAAGGAAATTCCATGAATATTTCAGACTTGATGCCTTTTATTTATTTATTTTTTATTTTTTCCCGGTACCAGGGATCGAACTCAGGACCTTGCGCTTGCCAGGCAAGCGCTTATGCCACTGAGCTATACCCCCAGCCCCACTTGATGCCTTTTAAAAGTCCTTATTTCTCTTTTGCTTTTAAAGTATTTTGTAGAGTTTAGAATTTTAGGCTGAGAGAGTTCCCTCCCCACAGCATTTTCATCCATTGTTTTCTCATTGGAATTATTTCTGAGGAGAGTTGTTGTTACCCTTACATTTGTTCCTCTGTACGCGATATACTCTGTCCCTCCCTCTGCTCAACCCTTAAGAAGATTATAAGACTTTCTTTTCATCGCTGGCCTTGAGTACTTTGATGATAATGTGACTTAGTGTAGTTCTTCTAAAATGTCTTTTTGTGTTTGGGATTTATGGAACTTCTAGGTTTTATGGGTCTGTATTTTCATCAAAACTGGCAGTTTTGGCCATTGTCTTTTCAAATTGATTTTATGTCCTGAAGGGATTAATATCAGCAGATCTACACTATAAGAAATATTGAAATTATTTAGGCAGAAAAATGATACCAGATGGAAATATGGATCTCACAATGGAAGAAGATGTTACTGGACATAGAAATTATACAAGTTAGTACAGAATATTTTCTCTTGTTATTTAAATCTCTTTAAAAAGTCATTGATCACTTAAAGACTAATAACAACAGTGTAGGATTGAGTTTATAGCACATATAAAATGAATGACAACAGTAGCATAAAGTTCTAGAAAGAAAAAAACAGAAGCATGTATTACAGAGTTCTTGTATTACATGCAAAGTGATCTAATATCTCAGAAGATACATGGCAATAAATTAAGCATGTACAATATACACACTGAGGTAACCATTAAAATAATAAAACAAGGAGTTTTAAGTAATAAGCCAGCAAATAAGATAAACTGGAGTCAGAATAAGACTCAGTTATTCAAAACTAAGAAAAAGAAGAGAAGTGAATAAATAAAAATGTGACAAATAGGAAACAAAGAACACGGGTAAGTGAAAAACTATTATAATCTAGTTAAATGTAAATGGTGTAAAACTCAATAAAATGTGGAGATCCTTGGATTAGACTAAGATCCTTAGATTAGAGCAAGACTCAGTTATGTGTTACTCACAGGAAACAATTGTATTTACTAATACACAAATAGTTTAAAAAGTATAAATGTGGGAAAAGATAAGTGATGCTAGCAATAATGAATAAAAAACAGAAGTAGCTATATTAATATCAGAGTAGATTTTAGGCCAAAGAATAGAAGTACTTGGTGTACAAGGGGTCATTTCATAATGATAAAGGCATCACCTCATCCAGGGACTATAATAGCTCTAAACATTTCTACATCAAAAAGCAGAGTTTCAAAATGAGGGAGTTACAAAGGGTAAAGCTGCAAAGAGAAACAGACAAATCCAGAATCAGAGTGAAAGAGTTCCACATCTCTCTCCCACTAACTGATGGAATCAGCAAACAGAAAATAAATATGGATATAAAAGACTTTTATTATGCCATCAAACAACTTCCTCTAATTGACAGTGAGAAAGCCCTCTACCCAACAAGAACAGGACACATATTTATACTCAAGTGCTTATGGAACCTTTAACAAGATAGATCATGTAAACGAAGTCTCCATAATTTAAAATAACTCTAGCCATTCAAAATCAGTTGTTTGTCAATAATAAAAATAAATTAGAACTCAGACAGTTATCTAGAAAGTGCTGAAATACTTGGAAACTGAGTAATACACTCCTAAACAAATCAATTTAAAGAATAATTCAAAAGGGGAATTGGAAAGTATTTTTAACTGAATGAAAATACAAATGTAACATAACAAAATTAATGATGTGCCACTAAAGCAGTACTTAAGGGAAATTTATAGTACTAAATGTTTGCATTAGAAAATGAGAAAGATCTCAAATTAATGGCCTCATCTTCCACCTTAAGAAGCTCGAAGAGCAAATTAAACCAAAAATAAATAAGAGAAATGTGATGAAAAGTTCCAGATCAGAAATTAATGGGATGGGAAACAAACACAATAGAGAAATGAAAATAAACTCATTATTTTAGATGATCAATGAAATAATAAATGTATATATTTAGAGTGATTAAGAGAGACATGTAAGTCATCAATATCAGGAATTAGAAAAGACACCACTGCCAGCTCCACAGATATTAAAAGGACTATAAGAAATAGTACCAACAACGTTATACACATAAACTTATCAAATAAAAGGCATAAACTACCTAAGATCACTCAAGAAGAAACTGATAAACAGGACATGCTATGTTCATTAAAGAAACTGAATAATTAAACTTGTAGTTAACAAGCTCACCTCAAGAAAACCCATGGCTCGCATGGCTTCTCTAAAGAATTCTACAAATGCTTAAGGATGAAATAATGCCAAATCTGCACAGAGTTTTTCACACAGCTGAAGAGTAGGGTCCACTCTCCAACTCAGCCTTTGAGCCCAGCACCACCCTGTAGTAAGGTATGAGTGTTTTCGTTCCCCCCACATTTCACACTGAAAATTAATCCCCAGTGCAACAGTGTTGGGAGGTATGGCATTTGGGGAGGCATTTAGATCATAGGTGCTCTGAGATATGAGGGGATGATGGAGGGAGTTATCCCCTCTTCCCTTCCACCTTCTACTGTGGAAGACAGGGCCTCCTTCTCTCTGGTAGGTGCAATATTGAAGACACCATTTTGGAAGCGTAAGTAAGAGCTTTAATCTGCCAGCACTTTTATCTTGGACTTCCCAGATTCCAGAACTGGGAGAAATAAGTGTTTGTTCTTTATAACTTACTCAGACTCAGGTATTTTGTGATAGCAACACAAAACAGATTAAGACACCTTGATATCAAAATGATGCAAAGGTATTGCAAAAAACGATAGAACAATACTCTTCATCACCTAGGTATAAGGATTTCTAAATAAAATTGAAGCAAGGCAGATTCAATAGTGTGTAAGATAGAAAACACATCATAGTCAAATCCAGTTTTTCTTAGGTGAAAGGCTGGTTTAATATTCAAAAAACAATTGATGTAATTCATGGTACTGAGGAACCACACAATCATGGTCATTGTGGTATATGTGGTGCAACCCAAAGTCCATGCTTATAAATAAAAAAAAAACACCTGAGAAAACTAGGGATACGGATGAACTCCTTCTGTACCCCCTGAGATATCTACCATTAGCATCATTCTTGATGATGAAAGACTGAGGGATTTTTCCCTGGCAGTCAAGAACAAGGTGAGGACTTCGTATCATCAGTCCTCTCCAAAAATGTAGGGGAAGTTCTAGAAAATGTGACCAAGCAAGTAAAACAAACCAAAGTAATCCACATTGGAGAGAAAGAAAGAAACCTGTCATGATTTACTGATGCCATGATCTTCCATGTAGAGCACACTAGAAAACCTATAAAAACCTAACTATAGGACAAGTTTAACAAAGTTTCAGGGTATAAGGTCAATATACAAACATCAAGTGCATTTCTACATAATGGCAGTGACCAATGGGAAATTGAAATAAATCAATACTATTTAAATGACATAGGAAATCTAAAATCAGTATGGATAAATTTAGCAAAACATGTGCAAATCCTATACACTGAAAACTGCATTTTGGAGAGGAATTTAAAAGTGACCTAAGATAGACAGACACATGATCATGGGCTGAAAGTTGCATTATTGTGTAGATGTCAATTTTCCTTAACTTGACTTGACCTATTGATTCAACATCATTCTGATCTAATTCCAGATGAGTTTTGCAGAAATAAGCAAGTTGATATTAAAATTCATATCAAAATTCATAGAATAGTCAAAAGTGCTTCGAAAATAGCCAAGATGAGGAGCTAACATTCCCTGACTTAAAGACATAGTATGAAGCTGCAATAACTGAGACAGACAGTGTGGTATTGGCTTTCAAGATATAAACAGATCAGTGGAATAGAATGGGGAAGGCGGAAATGGAGTCACATATTAAGGACAACATAATTTTGACAAAGTACAAAGGCAATTCAGCAAGAAAAGGATAGTCTTTTCAATAAATGGTGTGGGAACAATTGAATATCCATAATTTTAAAAATGAGCTGTATCATACACAAAAAATGAAGAGCCTAGTAGGCAGTGGGCACCTGACAAGTGTCACCTGCTTGCACTGGGTCATGGCTGCTATCCCCTGAAGGCTGAGAGATGGGTGAGTCCACATATTCTGAGAAGACTCTTGGTGCAGAGCTGGCATCTTCAGCAGGAAATTCACAGGGGACTTTCTTAGTTACTTTTCTCTCCTTGCTGAGACAAAATACCCAATGCCAAAAATGAAGGAAGGAAAGGTTTATTTAGCTTATAGTTTGTGGAGCTTTTAGTCCATACTTGGCTGGTTTTGAGGCAGAGTGGCACATGGCAGAGGGCAAACTGTTTATGGCAGCAGAGCACAGCAAAAACAACCAGAGCAAAAGGGAAGAATGGCTGCAAGCAGCCTCTTCTCTTCCCTTACATTGTAAACAACCTACCCCCACCCAGGGGGTGTGTAGCTCTCACACAATCTCCATGCCCTCCTCTTCCACAGGCTCAGGATGTTTACAAAGTAAGCACCCCAGCTTCCTCCTGAGTCACTCAGCTAAACCTCTAGATTCCCCAAGTTGACACAATGTATCAACCAAAACAGGGACATATTTCAACTCTGGGGAGGTGCGACCTGCACCCTAGGTAGGGGACCCAAGGCCAGGCGAGGTCTAAGTAGAGACTTCAAGGCATGGACTTGTATGAGCCCCTGGCCATTTACCAACTCTGTGACTCTAATCAGTCAATTGAGCCTCAGTTTCCTCGTCTGTATAATGAGAATTCAAATACTCCTGTGAACGCTCGTTGTGAGAGCTGAATGTTCCTTACATGCTAGGCACAGCCCGGGACACAGTAATCCTCTTAGACAGATGAGTCTTCTGCTTCCTCCACAGGGAACGACCTTCACACATCTGTCTTGTTTGTCCTGCACATGGACCTGACAGGTGGCAAGGGAAGCAGATATCCTTTTCCCGGGGGCCCTGAGTCACTGTGTGGATAAGAGCTGTCTGCAGTGGGCAGTGTGAGGCAGGAGCGCTGCTCCTGGGACCTCACCCAGCCAGGCTTTCAGTAGAGACAGTAGCCCAGCACAGGCATAAACAAGGATAATGCCAGAGAGACTGGTGCTCAGCTTTGTTGCCAAGAGCAATTAGTGTGGGCCTGGGGCAAACCAGACAGCAGTGGCCGTGCCCTGGGGAGAGATTGCCTGGCTTCTGCCAGTCAGTTGGCCAGAGCACAGGCCCTAAGTAGCCATCACCGAGTGCTGCCAGACACAGATCTGAATTTCTGTACAAAAATCTCAATTTGTAAATGTTGGAAGTCCACCAAATTTTGAAAAATACTTCCAGCAGAAAAATATCCAGTGTGTCTACAGGTGGGTATACCACCCAGCCAGCAGTCTGCACACCCGACTTAACCTAATGCCTGCGTCATACAGGTGAGGCCACTCCCTGAGCAGGGGCTCAGATGGAAATGGCCAGAGTGAGAGACTGAGACGCATTCCCAGCCGCCCTGCCGTCTTGGCATCTCCTCTCTGCCTTTCACCTGACCTCCACCTCCGTCTCCTTCTCCTTTCTCCCTCCCTCCTCCCCTCCCTTTTGCAGTGAGGCTAGTGGATAAGACTCTCCGGGGAGATCTGCCTGCTGGATGTGAGCACTGGGGGCAGAGATGGCTTCTTTCAACCAGCAATTATTAAGCACCCACTGCACACACCAGCCTCCTTCTTCCATCCACTCGAGAAGCCTGCAGGGCTGTTGTTACCACCTGCAGTTGTTGGATAAAGGAATTGAGACTGTGAGAGGTTAACAAGGACCCTGCACCCAGCAGGCAGGGAAGAGGCAGAGCCCTGTGTGCAGCAAAGCCCATTTCCTCCCTCTGTGGATGGAGCCTGGATGCCTTCACTGCTTAGAGTGCTGATGCACTGAAGGGTGCACAAAGTTTGAGGGTACCTGGAGTTGACAGAAAGGGCATCCAGGAAGAGAAGACAGCGAGAGCGAAGGCATGGGGGGCCGGAACACGCAGGCATCACCTGGGGTGGGTAGGAAGCAGAGGACACTGAGACTCACAAAGCTTAGGCGACAACTCAGTGAATAGCTGAGACATCTGGCTCCAGGGTTTGCGTGGCGGCTTCTTGCAGCAGGGAATGAGGAGCCATTGGATGTTCTTATGCAGGGAAAGGGCAACGAGCAGAGCTGTGGCTGAGAAAAGGCAGCAGATCACAATGTGAGGACAGCGCCGTCAGGAGGGAGAAGAAGGTGGTGTGGGCAGAAACCAGCAAGAGCCAGGCAAATACTACCGTCTCCTTCAGTCCCTGGGCTCCAAGTTGGTGCAGAGGGTGAGCAGGTGGTGGCCTGGGGTGGGAGGCTTGGCAGTACTGCTTCAGATCACCAATGATGGTGGCCTTAAAAATATGCTTGATAGAACTTCAAATTTCCATACATTCTGGAATAAGTCAGGGCAGAATATCCTGAGAGTGCCACAAAAGCATTGAAAAGCCTGCTTCCATTTCCAATAGCCTGTCTTTGTGAAGCAGAGTTTTCTGCAGTGAGAACAACAAAAATTCTATTATGGGATAGACTGAACATAAGCAACACATTTCAACTGTCACTGCCTCCCATCACCCCCAGATGGGACCCTCTAGTTGCAAGAAAACAAGCTCAGGACTCCAAGTGATTCTGCATTATGGTGAGCTGTGTAATTATTTCATTACATATTGTAATGTAATAATAATAGAATAGAAAGCACAATAAATGTAATGCACTTGAATAATTTAAAACCGTACTTCCCAAACCTCCATCCAGAAAACCTGTCTTCCACGAAACCAGTCCTTTGTGCCAAAAAAGTTGAGACTGCTATCCTAGACACAGCAGCTTAAAATAACACCCACACTTTATCTGCTTCTGTAGGTGAAGAATTCACTTCCCTATGCACTTTGAGGACAGGAGGTCCTCCTCCCTCCTTGCTAGGCTCCCTACTCCCTGCAGCTTGGGATCCACCCTTGCCCTCGATTTAGGATTGGGGTCTTAGCTTATAGGTCCGGTCCCTCATCTCTGCAGAGGCCTCAGGAGACACCAGAGGGATGCTAGGTGCCAGTGGATGGGTGACCAGTCTGTAAATCAATGGGAGGCTCCATTCACGCCCAGCCGGAAGCTGGTCCCTTGACCTGCAGCATTCCCACCACCCGCATGGCTCCTGTCTCGTGTCATCCGGGTTTCTGCTGCGCCTTCACCTTGACCAGGCCTTTCCGGGCCTCCACGTGTGCAACATTAGCTGTTTCCAGTCACTCTCTGCCCTCCTTTCCTTACATCATTTTCTCTCATGGCACTTATTACCTAATGCAGTGCATGTTTAATCACCATATTTGTACATTGCCGTCACTTGTACTTGCACCCCGGAATGTCTGGGTCCTGGCAGCTGGGACTCAGCTCTCTGCTTCCTTCTGTGTTAAGGTGAAGTTTCTGTTTGATTGGCTTTGAGATCTGCCTCACGGATTGGTGAATCACCTTTCTAGATGTGCCTGAGTGGGTCATGGAGGCACGGCCTTGGGATCTATGTCTGGTCCCTCTTCCCTTCCTCCCTGGCCTTCTTCCCTTGTCATACTTCCTAGCTTTGCTCCCCTGCACCCTTCTGCCATGTTGTCTGCCTTGGAGCCAGCTGATCTTTTTTTTTTTTTTTTTTGGCGGTACTGGGGATCAAACTCAGGACCCTGCGCCTGCTAGGCAGGCGCTTATTCCACCAAGCTACATCCCCAGCCCTGGAGCCAGCTGATCATGGTTTAAAACCATGAACAAATCAAACCTCTCCTCGTTTAAATTGTGTGTTCTGAGTGTTGTGTGCTAGGAAAGCTGACTACCACCCCGAATGTGTCCCAGGGGGTTGTGGGGCAAGACTCAGTCTGGAGGCAGGTGATTGGGGTTTGAGGAAATCGGTTTGTGTGCAATCTGTCTGAGGGACAAACCTGACTACAGCATGCTGCAGTTAGAATTCTCCCATGGCTGCTCATGACTTTGTAGATAATTGTCACAGCTGTGGATAGAACCTGGCGCTCCTGGCCCACCTCTGGCCCCACTCTCACCCACCATCCAACATCTCAATTACTGTCTGTGTTCCAGCCCTCCTGGTTGTTTTCCGGTTCTTTTTCCTTTTCCTGTTGCCTCGGAATGTCTATCCTTGGATCTTGGCTTTTGCTTTCCATAACTGTAAACAACCTGCAATGACCGATTCTAGGCATAGGTGCTCAGGTTGTGTTCAGCTGGATTTTGGCCCCTTGTCGTAGGAAATATCTCCATATATGCCTCACTACCACCTTTTAAGTGAAAGTTAAAGAGAAGCAGAGTTTTGAGGGATCAGTTCAAGGGTTTGTGCAGAAGAGGTTGACTAAATAGGGGGTTTGGGGCAAAGGCTTGAAGATGATGGCAGCCAGGGACCAGCCTCCCTGATGACCCTGCCCCCCCCTTCCAGAACCTTCCATCATCACCATTCTGCATGGAGCACATCCTTGCACCTCTGCATGGGGCCTGTGCCATCTGAACACTGCCCTTCTTGCCGATTTGTGGTAAGTACTGGAACATGACTTATGTTAGGACCCTTGCCAGTAGCTTCCCTGTGTTGGCTTTCCACCACTGTGACAAAACACCTGACCTAAATTGTAATCAAGGAAAGATTTATTTTGGCTCTCAGTTTCCAAGGTTTTGGAATACGATCACTTGGCTTCACAGTTTCTGGGCTGGTGGTGAGGTAAGGAGCATGTGGTAGAGCAAAGCTTTACCTCATAGTGGCCCTGAAAACAAAGAGAGCGAGGGAGGAAGGGGCCAGGTACAAAAGGCACCCTGAAGGGTGTTCCTGATGAACACTTCCCCAGAGGTCCCCCTCCCGAAGTTTCCACCACCTCCCAACAGCCCACAATACACATCCATCAGCACATTCATCCACTGACAAGGTTGGAACCCTCAAGATCCAATGGCTCCCAAGGTCCCACCTCTGTACACTGCTGCCCTGGGACTAAACCTTCAACACAGGAGCCTTCAAGGAACAGTCTAGATTTACACCTTAACACATTCTAGTGACTGGGAGCTTCTTCAGGGCTGGGGTTGCGCCTGACACCTGTCTGCATCTCCAGCTCCTGAGGGTATCTGGGCCCTTGGTAAGCAAGTGTACTAGATGATTTACCACACACAAGCCACTGCCCTTTTCCAGGCCTCAGTTCCTCTCACCTGTGAAATGAGTGTCTTCCTGGATGCCACAATTTAAAGTTTCCTCTTACTCTAGGATTCTTTGGTCTAACAGCTAAGTCAGTAACTTCTCAGAACGTCTATTTCTCCTGTCACATGGATGTGATAATATCTCCTCAGGGAATGCCGTGAGGACCAAATGAGATGGGTGCACACAAGTGGGTGGTGCTGGGGGCTAGTGGGAGGGCCCGTGGTAGGTGTGGCCTGCAGGGGTAGGTGGAGCTTCTGACCACTCTGCAGGACGGATCCTTTTATCTCTCTACTCTCCACCAAGAAGGCATTTGTTGGCATTTGTTGGAATCTCCTCTGAGCCATCTCTGATCTAAGCTACATTTTGTGCTTTCCCATTTTTGTACTCACAACCCACAGAGGGCCTGAAATAAAGGTTCTGAGTGAACCACTGGAAATACAAAAATCTTCCTGTTCCCCACCTGCTTAGAGCTCTGCAGGGCTCCTACTGCTGTTAAGGCAAAGGCTACATCTGAGCACCCAGATTTTGTCCCAGCACCACCGTAGCTACCTAGATGTGGAAACTGAGGCCAAGAGAAATGATGGGATTTGCCCAGGACCACTCTGTCTGGAGATGGGAGGACCAGACTCAAACCTTGCCCTGTCCAGCATGATTCACTGGGGTTCAGTGAGCCCCACAGACAGTCCCAGAACACCTGCCACCAGGTGAGCACCAGTGACCTTTTTAACAGCAGACAAAAGCTGTATCTGGGTTTGATGATCACTGGAAAAACTGATCAAATACTGTCCAGCTGAGGGTGTCTAGCAATTGAAAGGAAGGGAAGGCCTCCTCCGTGCCAGGGCCTTCTGGTCAGCTGCTTCCATACATTGGATCCTCCCTGCAGTCCCAGGTCACCATGATTTGTTTTGTTCCCTATAGCTACACATCTATTGATTTAGAGAATTTGTGAGAGATGCGCAGAAGCCCTGATCTGTCCTGGCTACTTTTGGTGAGACTCTGAGAACCGTTGAAAGAGATTGGTAATTCACAATCACGGAGATTTGGGTCCAAAGCCACTGTCTGAGGGCTGCTCCCCAGGCTCCTCATTAAAGTACCAGTTGTTTTGTTTTCCTGTGCAGCTGATGGCTGCCATGGCCTTTGCTGGGCCCACAGAGACACTTACCTGTGGGCACAGCACAGAGGCTGCTGTGTCTCTGTAGAGGAAAGCAGAGGCCTCTGGGTAGCCTTGCAGGCCCAGCTGGCAGCACAGAGCATAGTACAGCCAGTAGTGGCCTCAGCTAATCCCCTGGAGACTCAGACGCTGGGCTCATGGGAGCTCTTGGTTTTCTTGCTTTCTCCTACGGACCTTCATGAAGCAAATATCCTGGGCACCTGCTGAGCTCTACCAAGTTGACAAGTGTTGATGAGCAAGGACTCTGGGCTGTGTCCCCCTCTTCTCCTTAATCATCATTGGACTGGCGGGATGTCCTCAGGGCCTGGGCTGGGGAAATCTGGGAATGCAAACCAGGGTGTCCACTCTCACGGGTGCAAAGTCTGATGGAGGTTCCTAAGTGGATAAGAGGATGAAGACTGATACGCATTATGGTGGAATGAGTGAGTTTGTATTTTAGTGGCACTGTGGTGAGGTAGTGAAGAATCAGAGGTCCATGGATTTGAGACCTGGTTCTTCCATCATCTGAGATAGGGTTCTAGGCTCTGCACTCTTCCTAGAGTCTCTGATTTCTTCTCTGTGCAATGTTGGGATATAAGGAGGAAGGGAATTAGTTCATGTGGTTGTTTTTCACAGTTCCTGGCACACGATAGGCACTTACTAAGCTGTAATTCTTATTTATGTATCTGGTAAGCATGTGTTTGGTAAGGGAAAGTCTGACCCAGTCCTGGAGCAGGGGCCTTCCTGGGGAGTTGCAGGTCAGTTGTGTAATTATTAGAGCTTTACTATATGGACAGCTGGAGAGAGACGGTGCTTGCCCTGCAGGGCCCCTGGGGCAGAGGAACCAATCCACCTCCTCATCATCTGCAGGCCCATGTTGGGGAACAGCAGAGGGCTGGAGGCTCAGGTTTCCACCTGGTACTGAGAGCAGAGGGAGGAAGTAGGTAGCTTTCCGCACTTTCCCTGAGCCTCTGTGGGAATGGCAGGGAGGGCAGGAAGAAGGAAGGGGCATGGTGATGGCCAGGCCAGAGACGAGCAGTGATGGAGAGGAAAGATTCAGAGAATCAGAGGTTTGCAGGCATGACCGGATACCAGGCTGGGTGAAGGAGGAGAGGAGAGGGTCAAAGGGAGGAGAACATGCTAGAAGGAAGAGCAGCATAGAGGTGGGAAGAAGGCTTCTGGCTGGGTGACTGGCTGGATAGGTGCACTGTATCTGCAGCAAAGTGTCACAGAAGACAGCTCAGTTTTGGGGAAACTGAGCTTGATTGACCAAATTGAGTTTGTGTTAACAAAGTCCTCACACATGTTAGGCAATTGGGGGCTGGGTCTTTCTTTGGGGGCCCAGGGATGCCTTCAAAGCCCCATCTGCCTTCAGAGATTTCCTATGGGGCTCAGGGACTCACAGGTCAAGACTGCTGTTGTGGCAGAGTGGATACTCCATCTGATGGATAGGGGTAGAGGTCAAGGGTGGCAGGGCAGGGTCACCTCTAGGCTGAGTCCTAGAGGATGAGCCAGATTCTCCAGCGAAGTGAGGAGACGCCAAGCATCCAAGGACCAGCTATGTGAAGGCCCAGGTGCATGGGAGGGAACTCTGTGGCACTTGGGAGCTGGAATCACTCAGATAGCTCCAGCCTTGGTGTCCAGGAGGGAGACTCAACACCCAAGCCTGGGAGCTGCCAGGGGACAGAGAGAAAGAGTGCTGAGTGCAACTTGCAGAATTTGTTCTCTCTCTCTGTTTCTGTCTCTCTCTTTCTCCTTCTCTGTCTGTCTGTCTGTCTGTCTCTCTCTATATATATATATATTATGGTTGATACATTGTGTCAACTTGGGGAATGTGGAGGTTTAACTGAGTGATTCAGCAGGAAGCTGGGGTGCTTACTTTGTAAACATCCTGAGCCTGTGGAAGAGGAGGGCATGGAGATTTTGTGAGAGGTTCAGGAGCCCTGGGTGGGGGTAGGCTGTTTACAATGTAGGGGAGAAAAGGAGGCAGCTTGCAGCCATTCCTCCCTTTTGCTTGTGGTTTTTGCTGTGCTCTGCTGCCATGAAGTTTGCCCTCTGCCATGTGCCACTCTGCCTCTGAAGCGGCCAAGTATGGACTGAAACCTTCACAAACTGTAAGCTAAATAAACCTTTCCTTCCTTCATTTTGGGTGCTGGGTATTTTGTCACAGCAATGAGAGAAAAGTAACCAAGACAATATATGTATACATATTCATTCCGTTATGGTTTGTATCTAAATGTTCTCCTGGGAGGTGACAGGATCTTGGGTGTACGATACTGCATTAGCATAGTTTTGGGTGTAGATAACGGATTTGCTGAAGGAGGAAGACCCACTGTGCGTGCTGGTGGCACCAACTAATGGGCTTACAGCATGGCTGGAATAAAAAGGGAAAAAAGAAGGACGGCTCACTGCCCTGTGCCCGCCATGCCATGAACTGTTTCAACTGCAAAGTTCTCCTCCCATGATGCCCTGCCTTGAAGCCAGCTGATTATAGACTGAACCTCTACAGACTGTGAGCTAAAATAAACCTTTCTTCTCTAACTTGGGAGCATCAGGTATTTTGTTCCAGCAAAGAAAATGCATGACCCTCTCCCTTCCTCTCTTTTTCTTTCTCCCTTCTCCTCTTATTCTTCTTCTCTACTGGAAATTGAACCCAGGACGTTTGCTCTGAACTGTATCTCTAGCCCTGTTAAAATTTTTTATTTTGAGAGAAGTTACCCAGGCTGTGCTCAGATTTGCCATCCTCCCCACCTCAGTGTTCCAGCGTGCCAGGATTACAGGTACACACCACCGTGTCTGATTAGCGTTTACAACCTGTGGCCCCAGGAAGGGCCTTGACTATCAAGTGCAGAATTTGATTTCTCTCTCCCCCCGGCTTGCCTCTCCCTTCATTCTGTTATGACTTATGTCTGTATATCCCAGAAAGTCTCATGTGCTCATAGCTGGAGCTTTTGGCCCGGCCCTGCTCCCGCAGGAGGATAGACTCGGGGCCTCTGTGTCCTGGGAAGGCACCTGTGCAAGTGAGCTAAAGGTAGGCTCTGGTAGCAAAAGGGGCACTTAGGAATCTGCAATGGTGCAGGACAGACGAGCACAGGGTGGTGACAGGGAGCACTATGACAGGGAGGTAAACATAAGTACTCTCATGAGGACAGAGAGGGCTTTGGCCACTGATGGAGTAGCCTGGTCCTAGTGCGGCTTGGATGTGGGGAAAGCTAGCAATGCTGGAGCACTCAGTGGGCCGCCTGTGGGAACAACAGCCGTGACCTCAAAGGGTCACTCTGTAAGGGATGGGGCCACACACTATGGGCTTGTGACAGTCCAGACACTGTTCCCAATGCTGTACACAGACACGTGTGACAACCCGCACAAACCTGTGAGGGGGTGCTGCTGTCACACTTATTTTATAGATGAGCAAGTAGAGATGCTGAGAGGTTTAGTAACCTGTTCAAGGTCACACAGGAAGTGTGTGCAAAGCTGGCATTTGAACCCAGACTTGAGTTATGTTCTTAACCTGCAGGTCCTGAGTGGGAGGTGGAGAGGACTCTGTTGTGCTACTGCCATTGCAGAGCTACAAGGTCAACTGGTAAAGCCAGCAGCAAACTGAAAGAAGGGAGAGATTACTTCCACCTGTGGGACTCAGGGGACGCTTCCAGGATGAGGCACATTTTTAAGTGACCTGAAAATATAGAAATCATGTCAACAGCCAGAGGGAACACAACAGTCAGAGCTGTTCTTGCAAACAACAGTCAGAGCTGTTCTTGCAAACAACAGTAATGAGGTTCTGGCTGGTATAAGCCTAAAACAAAAAAGACTAATAAAAATGTCAGAGGGGCTGGGGAGCAGCTCCGTGATAGGACACAGGCTTAGTATGAGGGAGGTTTTGGGTTTCCAGCACCAAAAAACAAAAACAACCAGAAAGATGAAACAAATGCCAGACAATCAGGGGTGCTGATGAGACCAGAAACTGGAGCCCTTGGGCCTTGCTGGTGCAGCCACTTTGAGAAATAGTCTGCCAGTTTCTTATAAGGTTAGAATGCAAGTTTACTATCCAAGTCAATAATTGTACTCCTAGGTATCAACCCTAAGAAAGCGCAGGTCTGCACAAGAGCTTGCACAAAGCGCTCACTGATGCACTGCTCAGAGCAGCCCCAAACTGGAAACAACCTAACGGACCATCAGCAAGTAACTGGACTGTGGTCTATATTCACATAATAGATGTGTTCATCCATAAAAACAAACAAACTTAGAGATAGGGGACAACCTGGATGACTCTCAAAAACACTACCCTAAGTGAAGAAGCCACACACACACATAAACATCACCTACTTCATGGTTCCATGTACATGAGATGTCAAGAAAAGCAAGTAGACAGAGACAGTAAATGAGGGCTGGTTTGGGGCTGGGGCTGGAAAGGACAAATGGGCTGTGGTTCCTTGTTGGGGTGATGGGAGTATTGTAAAAACACTGTTGTCAAGGTTACACAATTCTGCCAAGTTAGGAAACATCTCTTAACACTGGTCCCCGGTGTTCTGGAACACTGAAAAACAAGTGGATTTTGTACTATGCAGCTCTACTGCAGTAAAATTACTAAAAATGATGTCATCTAGGTGCAGAATCCCTGGGAGGGTTGGGAGCCAGGCTGGGGGCTGTGATATCAAGACTAATGCCCTGGACAGATCCACTATGACTGCATATTGGCTTCTTCCTCCAAGCTGTGGACCCCACAGCTGATACCTCTTTTACCCCACCCTTTGACCCTGTAGTCTTCGGGTGGGCCCAGCTAAGTCATTTCCCATGACATTTTCCAGCTCTGTCAAAACCGTTGCCAAAAAGACTCTAGAAGGAGACCTACTTACCCTTGAATGTCTGGCCCCAAATCCAGCCAAGGAGGTGAGGTGATCTGATTGGAGGAAACTCATCATGTGATTTTTGCCCAGGCTACAAAGGAAGCTGGGAAAACCATTTTTTGATATTTTTAGGCTCTATTTCCTAAAAGGGAAAATTCTTCAATTACAAAATAGAGATTTCTGATTTCTCTATTTCAAAATAGAGATTTTGAATTTCTCTATTTCTGATTTCTCTATTACAAAATAGGGTTTTCTTGGCGACCATCAAGGTTGAATACTTACGTTTGTGTACATGTGAATGTACATATGAACGTATATATAATGGCTATATACTTCAAGGGGTCTGATACCAGATCACTTTGTGCTGTTTCTTCTGTGAATTGTAATGTCTGGATTGAGTGGCAAGTACTGAGGTTGCTGCCCATGATGCTGTTGACTGGCACTTTCTGGGTAGTGTCACAACAGAGGTAGTAACCCTATTATTCTTGGTGCTTTGCACATTGGCAGCCTGGAGGCTACTCCTCTGCTCCCCTGTGGCTCTTCAAGGCATAAAAATAGACACCCCAGCTTCTTCTCCCTTGGTGGGAGAGACACTTGGCAGAACAGCTGCTGTAGAGCAATTACCCTCTAGTAGACACTGACTGGTGTGGACAAAATCATCTGGAGGCTGCTGGGAACATCTATTTCTAGGATGTCACCTGACCCAAGTTCCTGTTTGACATGCCTGTCAAACACAAACATGTCTGTTCTGGTCCCCTGTGCTGCCAGGGAGGGCTGTGCAGTTTTGGCTTCTCCAGGGCTCAACGCAGGTAAGGCAAGATAGGCAAATGGGAGGCAGGAGAGGAGCTTGAGGAAACTTCACACTGGTTGCAGTGCTCCCAAGCAGGAGTGTGTGTGTGTGTGTGTGTGTGTGTGTGTGTGTGTGTGTGTGTGTGTTCTTTAGTGTCATGGGAGAAAACCCAGAAGCAAATGGTGGATTTAACTTGAGAGCTCACTGGGACACCAGCTGATCATATCAGAAAGCATCTGAGATGGTCTCCAGGGAAACTGAGGATACTATGCTGGGGAGTAGAATTCTGCTGGGAATAAGTGGATAGGATAAGAGCTAAGGAAACATGATGTATGGAAGGGTGCGTGGGTGGAAGGATGGATGGGTGGATGGATGGATGGATGGATGGATCAACGGATGAATAAACAGTAAGAGGGATGGTTGAAAGGAAAATTGTGAAGATGAGTGAAAAGAAAAATGGAAAGGCAGTGGATGAGTGGGTGAATGAGTGGGGGATGAATAGATAATGAAGTGAACGGATACAGATTTAAATGAATTCATGAATGCTAGTTCTCTCCAGATAATGTAAAACATGACTTGGTAGTCAGTAGCAAATTCCAGTAGGAAGGGCAGCATCACAGAGCAATAACCCTTGATCATCATTTCTCCTCTCCTACAGTCCCTACACATAACACTGACCTCTGCTTTGTCCCAGCAGGTTCTACAAGCTGGGACTGTACTCTCTGATAGGAAGGAAGATGAACAGTGAACCCCAAACCTTGTCCTCATGAAGCCGTGAGAGCAGCATGCTCCAGGCTCCTCGGAGGCCTGGTGGACATGAGGAGTATGTGCCACCCCTTCCCTGAGCCATGCCTCCAAATCCCCTTTCCTGAGGCTGTGACACTGATTCCTGGTCATGTGATAGTCCTCTTTCAGCCATATTGGGTGGCCAGGACTGGGCCAGTGGTCATCTTCACGGCTGTGTTTCAGTTTAGTCACAACAAAAGGCCATGTGTGGCTGGAACTTCGGTTGCCACTTTCAGCCACAGGCACGGTGATGAGGGGAAGTGGAAAGCCTGCTGTGAAAGACGAGTGCCTACATGGGCCCATGCAGAAAGGAGGTGAAGGCCAACGCTTCCTTGATTCCTTCAGCTCCCCACACCTGGTACCGTGAAGGGCAGCCATGTTCTGTTTCCATTTGAGGCGGGAGTACTAGTAAATATCCCTTCACCGGCACCAGCGCTTGGCACCAGAAACCCTTTGCTAAGATGGACGCTGTGAGAAGAGGGAGAGTAATTTCACCCAGAAGGGGCTTAAAGGGTCACGGAAGGCTGCTTAGGAGCTGTATTCTTTGAAGGAGGGTTTTGAAGGGTGACTAAGAGTCACCTTCTCTTGGTAGAGAAGAAAAGCTAAGACATTTCACCCAGATCATGCATAGACTAGACCGAGGCACATTCCTCTGATTTGTGCACGGCTTGCACTGGGAATTTCAGCAGTGGGGAATGGAAACCAAAAGTAACACCTGGTGGCCCTTACCAAGTGTCATGGGCTGCTCAAGGTGCTTTTAGGCATCAGCTCTCTTAGTTCTTGAAACTTCTCCCCCATCCCGTATCTTCCCTGTTTCAGACAAGACAAATGGGGCCCAAAGAGAATAAATAGTGAACTAAAGGAGAGACATAATTTAAGCCCAGATCAGCAGGCTCCAAGCCTGTGTCTTCTCCATGGAACTGGAACACCTTCTCCTCTAAGAACGGATGGGTCAAGGCCAGCTGGGAGGGTCTCTGCACGCCCTGTCTGCCAGGTACCCTGTGACTCTTGGACACACCTGCCTGCTGCAGGAGAAGCCCAAGCAAGACCTGTGATCTGCTGCCCATTCCTCCCTTCCTCGGGGGGGCAGCGGGTGCCAGGATGTGGGGCCGAGAATGCACATAGCTGCCAAGACTGACACTGTCTTGCTTGACTGATGGGTACCATTAGCTGCAGACATTCTGTTCAGGAACAAAGTGAGTTGCACAGGCCCAGTCAAAACAGCCGCAGGCAGCTGCTAATTAGAAGGGAGAGAGGGATATGATTTCATTGGCAGCAAGCCCAATGGCAGGGGATGTTTTCAGCAAGGATTGTGCAATGTGGGGAGAATCTGAGGCTGGAGAGGAGCTTGGTCCCCTGTGTGGTCACCAGAGGGACCCAGTAGTCAGAATGGAAAGGGGGAAGAGAGGAGAAAATGAAGTAAAGGAAGGGTGGACAGAGGTGAGAGGAACTGAAGGGAAAGACGGGAGAAGTAGAGGAGAAGGGAGGAGGAGGAGGGAGGAGACACGACTGGCGAAGAAGGGGAGAGAAGAGGAGGAAAAGGCAGCAGGCAGGAAGAGGGGCAGAGAGGAAGGAAGAAAAGAGAAAGAAAGAAGCTGGGGGAGGGATAGGAGATAAAAACGAGTTGAGATACGTCAACGAGTTGAGCTGTGCGCCAGCTCCCCGTACGGAATGTGATCATTGTGTAATGGGAACATGTTCTGCTAAAAAACAAAAACTGAAAAAATAACAGCAGGAGGGATAAGACAAGGTGCTGAGGGAGGCAGGAAGGGAAAGAGAGACCACAGGGGAGAGGGAGGCGGGGGCGCCCCAGGGCCAGCTTCCGGGGGCCCAGCCTGTCACAGTCTTGACGGCGGCCCTCCCCAAATCCCCGAGGTGAAGGCACTGCACCATCTTCCTTCCCGGCTCGCAGACAGGCCGGGCACCCAGGGAGATGGGCCCACCCAGGGCGCACTCGCTGCCTGTATAGTGGCTCTCAGGGCAGCAGGATCAACAGATTCCCCAGTCCTCACTCTCTGGTCACGCCAAGGAAACAGCTCAGCCTGACTTGGGGAAGGGGTCAAGTACACTGCGGTCTCCTCCTTCTCCCTGAGCCAGGGAGCCAGGGCCATCTGTGGTTCGGGGCAGGAATGTATACCTAAAATCACTAGTGGCGGCATGAGTTCCTGGCTGCACATTAGCATATTTGAATTCTAGAACTAAGTCTGCCATGAGCTTGCTGTGAAATCATAGCATCTCCCTGATTTCTCCTGTCAACAGAGCAGATAGCACTGAGCTCTAGTTCACTGTCTTTCTGTGGTTTATTGATAAGAAAGAGTGAAAGAGTTATTCACTGTTGACGGTTACCGTGTACAACCCCAAATCATTTATAGGGTTTTTTTCCCCATTTAATTTTCACAACTCGGTTATTATTACTGTGCATTTTTCAGATGAGGAAATGTAAGCTTTCAGAGATGGAGGTGTCACCTCAGGATCACACAGCTCATTAACAGAATAGCATGCTCTCCTTCCTCTGATGAACTGAGGTCTGTGACAGCCTGGAGTCTGTCCTTCTGGTCCATCGCTGAATCCTAACATCGCAGGACAGCAGGGCACCGTGGAAAAGCCCCATGCACTGAGCTGATTGAATAAGTTGGCCTTGGTCTGTCTGAAATTAAACTGTCTTGCCAACCTGCCTTCCCCACTAGTCTGAATAACACTGCAAACGTCAGGTTCCAGTTAGAAGATAGACACCAATTAATCATTTGAATGGGGCAAATTTAATGTAAAAATGATTAACTTGTAAAAGGAGGTTCTTCTCTGGAACACGGATGCTCTCTAACTTACGATGACCTGACATACAGATTTTTACTTTACAATCGTACAAAAGCCACAAGCACTCAATAGAAACCATACTTTGAGTTCTCAATTATGATCTTTTCCCAGGCCAGTGATATTCTGAACTCTGTTCTTTTCCCAATATTGGCCAGCAGCAATGAGCCATAGCTCCTAGTCATCCACATGATCATGGGGTGAATAATTGATAGTCAACAGAGGACTGTGTTGCTAAGCCATGATATTTAGGAGGTAGGTGTGCTGAATCCATTTTCAACTTATGATATTTTCAACTTGCTCTGAGTTTATGGGGTGTGACGTCATCAAACTTAGGGAGGATCTGTGTGGCAATAGCAAGGGCAGGAAGTAGCCACCACCTCTGGTGTTGAGCAAGAGTGAACAAGGAAGGAATTAGGACTTAGAGGGGCCCCCAACCACCACCAAGGCTGAGGTTTAGATCTTGTTGGAAAGGAGGTAACTGCATAAGAGCACATAAAGTACCAATGGCAAAAGAACTCGGCAGAAGGTATAAACCAGAGGTGGCCTGTAGGGTCAGCCAGGCAGGTGGGTGGAAAACTTACCACGGGTGAGAAATAACAAGAGGTGGGACACAGGAAGTGGTTCCCTGGGCTTCTAGAGCCAATGGGTGGACAGTTAACATCACAGGTTATCCCATGTCAACAAGCAGCTTCAAAGAAGGTGGGAAAATGCACTGCAGCAGGACGAGAAGATCCTTCCATGACCACGGCACAGCGGTGCTCTCAGACCCATCTGCTGAGAAAAAGTAATATTGTGATAAAAGAGAAATGTTTACAAGTTCCCCCTCTAGTATCAAAATACAGAGCAAATGGAAGATTTGGAGTTGAGAGGCAGGAAATCAATTCTTGGCACAGCGCACCCCTTTGGCTTCTACTCAACATACAAAGGCACCCTTAGACACATACTTGAATTTTCACGCTAAGATGAAACAACTCGTGTTTTCATTTATCCAGACGCAGCTATTCCTCAATACAAGTGAAGACATTCTCACTCTTATGTCAGAAGGAGAAGGGAAGGAGCCCAGGCAGGTATTTCAGTCACTGACTCTGTTCACTGCTCCTTAAATTCAGCCATAGCATCAGTGATACTCAGTTACCCAAAGGCTAAATTGCAAGGTCAGCCTGCAACAACTTGAATATAGAAAAATATGATGGAGAGGCAAGAACATGTCCATGTAACATGTGGACAAAGAAAATATCCAGTGCTACACAGCCTTCTTGTTTTTGTAACTGGTTACAAGGAGAGTTGACATTGATGACGCCTTTCTTCCACTACGTTTTACATGTTTCTTTTGACTTCAGCCCAAACCTGGGTGGGGTAGAGTTCTTTCCTGGAGAATAAGTTAATTGGTTATTCCTCAGGGCTCAGTACCTTCCATGGGCCTGTCTTTCTTGGATGATGTATTTTCCATGGACTTTTACGTATCAAAGAACTTACAGATGCCCGAAGGATTCGGTAGCGTCTGGGCACGGCCCTTCTTTGAGATTGGGCTCCGTCTTTCTAATCAGTACAGTGCGCCTTTGGACCAGTTGATTTAGTGGCATAAGAAACTCCAAGTAGACAGCTGACAGTTTTTTCTTACAGAGCCATGGAATTTGGCTAAAACATCTCCCCCTACCTTGGGGATCATGAGTTCCAGACTAGCAAAGCTCAAAACTGTCACAAGAGGAAGTAAATACTGTGTGAGTGGGTATTATGGACTGAATTGTGTTTCTTCATAATTTGTACATTGAAACCAAATAGCTTGGATGTACTTTGTCCCCAAATGTTTATGTGTCGGAAACTATACCCCAGGGTAGAGGTGTTGGGACATGGTGTGGAACCTAAAGGTCAGTGGGGAAGCTGTCCTCAGGAAGCATGAAGGTAGTTCTCATGGGTCCCCGAGTTCCCAAGAAAATGAGTTGTTATAAGGGCAAGGCTGACCCCTGGCTTTTTGTTTTGAGAGGTGGTCTTCTCCTACACATTCTTCTGCCACTGTGACGCCAACCTCTAGATGCTGTCTGCCAACAGGCCTCACTACAGGTCTAACTGATGTGCTGCTTGATACTGGACTTTAGGTCTCCAGAATACTAGGGAAACACACTTCTTTTCTTCATGAAGTTACTTCATTAGAGTAACACAAAATAGACTGATGAAAGTCTTGTCAATGTGACTCTATTTGGAAACAGGGCATTTATAGAGGACATTAAGGCTAAATGAGTCAAGGGCCCTAAATCAACATTAATGTCTTTATAAGAAGGGAGGAGAAGCCATACGTGTGAACGAACAGGAGGAAGCGTTATCCGCACGAGGACACAAGGAGGCAGCCACTGTCTGCAAGGCAAGGAAAGAGATTGCAGGGGACTCTATACCTGTTGACACATTTTCCTTGGAGTTCCAGCTTCCAGAACTGTGAGATAATACGCTTCTGTGGTTTAAGCCACCCAACCCAAGACCCCTGGCTGCTCACACACCCATAACCACAATATATGGAATAGATGAATCTGAGTTAATTCAAAAGGGACAGAATTTGATTCTTTTATGAGGTAGAGTTGTCCAAGATCAAAGTATCTGCCCCTGGTGGGGGTCTTCTTGTATTATCATCCCATGATGGAATGCAGAGGATGAGAAAGTGAAGTGGTGGGGGACCAATTCATCCTTTTATAATGCGGCCACTCCTGTGATAAAGGGCCCACTCTTACGATGACAGCATTAATCTATTTGTGAAGTTAGCACTTTCATAACCTGATCATCTTTTAAAGGTCCCACCTCTCAACACTAATGCATCATGGATAAAGTTTCTGACATAAGAATCTTAAGAAATACATTCAAACCATAGCAGTTGGGGAGAAGCAGCACTTTAAGGTGGTTCTTAGTATAAAGCATATACTACACTCTTTAATGAGAAGTGTCATTCTTCCAAGGTGCTCACTCTCAAGTGTTGCTGTGTTGAGTTGAACTTTGTATGGTTTAACCGGTCCTGGGCAATACATTGTGCAAGTACACTAGCTAATTCCTTGGGTAGGAGTCCACTCTTGTAATTTCCTCCTTAAGAAGTTAGATCTCCCTTGAGAAGAAGCAGTATTGCATAGAACTATGATGGCGTGTAAGGCATTCTCTGAGTTCAAGATAGTAATGCTCCCAGGAGAACTGTGGGGGGAAAAGCAAATTCATGTTCAGACTTCTAATCCATTGCAGTGAGGGTGAATCTCTGCCCTGTTCACCATGGAAGGGTCCAATATCATCAACCTGCCACCAAATGTTTATCTGTTTTCCCTGCGAAGTAGTGTCATATTGAGGGCTCAATGTCCTCTGCTGCTGTTGTAGTGAGCACTCCATAGTAAAGCTAGTCAGATTACCTTTGTACATAGACTTCTTCCCTGTCACCTGGCCTACTTTGTTCATCAGCTCATTGGACAAGTGCGGAGGTGACCGAGGAATAAGGCTTACTGACATCTCCAAGGATGTCATTTTGTCCCAGTCACTACTGACAGCCTTCTCTGCCATGGATGCATCTGTGGCAACAGACGTAATGTCTTTATGGTTCATGATTCCCAGAAATCCACCCATATGTCTTATTCTTAGACTCCTTGTCACATATCTATCCTATTCCTTCTAAGTCACTTTTCAAGCAGCCAAACTACTAGCAACAACCCATGAATACATGCAGATCCGCACTTCAGGTTCAGCTGTACTTGACAACCCAGTATAACTTCAGAGTTCTGACTCACTGGGAGATTGACTTCCCTATTAGAAGACTCACTTCACTATTTGCCTTCAAGGTCCTACCTGAGTGGGACTGTAATGCTGCTGCCACTCACTGTGGGATGGTATCATTCAGATTCATCCATACACCAGGCATGAGCAGGCTCTTCCCTGGTAAATTGCTCATAAGACACTCTCCCATGGACTGGGAGGGAGGGTAGGGCAGTGAAGCAGGAAGGAAAACTGAAAGAATCAGAACTATCTGCACATGTAACTTATCCATATCTTCCAGATATGTCTGAGCCCATTCCATTATCCACCATATCTCTTTGATATTAAACTGCTATTGCATACATCCATGTTATGGCCAAGAGGGCCAGGCAACCGATAGTTCATGACAGGAAGTGAAGGTCACATGGTCACCTACCATCCAGTGTTTAGTCATTTTCTCTGTTAAAGCCCACTAGCAAGCAAAAAGCTATTTCTCAAAATGGGCACAATTATCCCTCAAAAGCAGATATGTTTTATTTTTTTGTTTCAAAATACAAGAGATGTAGATGTGCTGTTGGGGGAGCAGCCTGGTTGGAGGAAGTAGGTCACTGGGGCTGTGACTTTGAAGGGTATATGTCTCCCTCTGTCCCTGGTTCTTCTCCTGCTCTTTGCTTCCTGGTTGCCATGGACTGAGCAGCTTCCCCGCTACCATGCTATTTCTACCTGGCTGGCTCTAGCCAGCCAGCCACAGACAGAAACCTCCGTGAGCCAGAATGACCTTTTCCTTGCTCTGTTGTACAGGTCAGATATTCTGTCCCAGCAATGGGAAAGCTACCTCATATAGGATGTGAACATCTTTGGGGGTGACTGTTGAATTTACCATGGGAGGCTTAGACATGGGTGAGATGTGTGCGCCAAGATTCAGATTCACAACTGGGCTCCTGAATGCACAGCCCTAACCATTGCACCACGCTGCTTCCTGCCATCTACAGAAAATCCCTAGCTGCCTGGGAGCCTCAGACTAGATGGAAGCTCCATGGAGTGGTATTTCTGGGACAGCTGGCTGATAGGCAGGGCTGACAGAAGTCACAACAGTGATGTGTACAAAGCAAATGACTCTGTAGAGCAAGAAGGACCATATTCAGAAGACTGGGTGATGAAGTGTCACGTTCCCTGTGTGACAGGCTGGGAAGTGCCACTCACCATGCCAGCCCCTAAGAGACATTGAGGCAGCAGAAGCACCAGACAGATTCTCTACAGATCTGAGAGGAGTGGCCTGAACAGCTGGGAAGGATAGGAAAAAATTCCAAATTGTAGTGTGCTGGGGTCATGGCTGTCAATGTTCATGGACATTGTACAGCTTGCAAAGTACTTATGGGTGCATTCACCTTCCAGGATGCCAGAGACCACCTGGGAAGGAGGCAAAAAGGGATACTACTTGTCTTTTGGAATGTGGGTTGTAGCAGTGGCCTGTGTGCTTCCCAGCTACACCCTGCCTCTGCTTAACACCTTGTACACTGTGGGATACTATTGTTTGTAGTTTGGGAAGATGGTGGGGCAGGGACCTTGGGGAGGCCTCCCTGAGTCACCTCAGGAACACAGGCCAATATAGAGAGAAGAGGAGAAATACCAGGCATGCGTCACAGGCAGCCAAGGTGACGCAGGTCTCCCTGGCAGTGCATGTCAGGGCCTGGGACTTCTTCCTCCCTTCTCGAAGCACCCAGAGCATGGCGAAGGCCTGGCCCCAGGCAGAAGATTGCAATGACCAACGAATGAGTAAGAGCAAAGAGAGAGGGAGTGCTCCATGCAGATCTGGAGAACTGGCTGTAAACTGAGACCTGCGGCTGAAGCTTAGCCCTGCTGGTTATTAGCTGCGATCTTGAGTCAGTCCCTCAGTCTCTTCCGCTCAGTCTGTTTTCTCTTCTGTAGTACAGGAATGAAAACTATAGCACTGACCTACTCGGGCTGCTGTGAGGATTCTAAGAGTCCAGTGAGCAAGTGCAGAGGACTAGGCCTGGCCAGGCCTGTGTGTGCAGTCAGTGCTACTTACCATTAGGACAAACATCCTTATCTACCCTAGCAACAGATCAGCTACGGTAGCAAGGATGTCCCTCCTTGAGCCCAGCCTAAAGTCTTCCTCCTGCGGCTTTGTTCTGTGCCTCTTGTGCCCGACTGCATGTCTTGTCTCAGCCCCTCCAGGCCTCCAGGCCTCCCAGCCTCCAGGCTGGATGTCTATGCCACATGCAGTGCAGAGCCCATGAGAACCCAATCCATCAATCTGTCTGTAGCCCCAAAGTGACTCCTGCCTCAGATCAATGATGTTTGCAAAGTTGGGCGAAAAGGCTGTGATTTATTTTTCCTTCTTCCACATCCTTTCCAGAGTAACCAACCATCTCTATTACAAATAAATGCCCATCTTGTTCCTGCTTCTCAAGCCTGGAAGGCCCGTGGACTCCCCTGCACTGGACCCCACTGCCTTGCCATCCATACCTGGGCTAAGCGTGGGCTGTGCACCTGACGCTCAAGACATCACCCTCTCCCTGCAGCAGCCCTGTGATGAGGTTTTAGGAAGGCTGAGTCACTTACCCAGGAACACACCACCAAGAAGAGGAAGAGTCTCCCTGTGAGTCCAGGACTACCGGGGAGCACAGCAGCTAACATCTCCAGGGTTTCTTTACTTCTCCAAATGCCCCTGTTCGCTAACGGTGAATGGTCATCCTTACCAGACACTTGACAAGGGGAAGGCACAGAGAGAAGGGGTAATTTCTCCCTGTCAGCCACTCAGCTGTCAGCGGATTTGTGAGAATTCAAACTGGCTCCTGGATCTCTGCCCTAAACTCCAGAGCTGCTGTGCCCGGGAAATCTACGTTCTGCCTGCCGCTCACCCCATGTGACCCGTCGCCTCTCCTCTCTGTCCTCATCTGGTGCTGGCCTTGCTTCTCCTCAGCCAGTTCCAAGGCACCTAGTGTGGCATGTAGGACAATTTAAGTGTGATAACAATGACACAGTCCTGGCGACCCAGACACAAGTCAAGGCTGGACTTGACCCAGCCAGGATGCTGCTGACCCCCCCCCCGCCTCACCCCTACCCTGCCTAAAAAAACCCCCCAATCTATGCTTTAAAGAGCTCATTTCCCCAGAGGCAGATCTACTTCCTTAGAGAGGGTCCTTCTCCACCAAGACAGAGCCAGTCCGACTCCCTGGGTTTTGGCACAACTGGAAATCGATGTGCTATAATTGCGAATCCCGTGTCTGTCGGCAACCGCCTACTGTTAGCTGGATCTTTGCAGGCTTTTTGCCCTGCTCACCCACCCCCGTGGATGGCAGAGAGGCTCTGAGAAGCATCATTGATCTTTTGACTAAAGTGTCCTAATGAAATACAAATCTGTTGTCACTTAAAGAGCCATCTGTCATAGTGGCCCAGAAGAAATGCTACCCAGAGAACAATAACCATAATTTTATTTTAAGACCCAGTCTTCCTCTCCCTTTCTATGGCAGAGAAAAATCAATATCTTTTACTGTTTCATTTTGTCATGGAGCAGTAGAGGAAAGGCATCAATAGGGTGTTAAAGATGTTTCCCAGGATGTTCCAGGTCCCTGCCACAGACTTGGCTGCTTGCAATGAGTTAGCACCTATTATGCATGAGGTGGGTAAGCAGGATGTGATTGGGTCTCCTGTCCTGGGACATTCCGTGCTGCAGTGGTTAATAGGACAGCAGGAGTCCTGGAGGACAGGTCCCAGAAATGGAATTACTGTCTTAAGTAGCCTCAGGCCTTCCTGCGTAGAGACCTCAGAAGGAGCAAACAGGATGTCAGGCAGTGGGGAGCACAGGAAGAGGGAGAGAGTGCCGACTCCAGGGCAGCAGAGCTGTCACCAGATCTGAGCTGGGACAGCCTCTCCTCTTCCAAGTGGCGCCTCTGAGAAACAGGGAAGAAAAACTGACTTCCATGCTGCCCAACCAGCCGAGAGCAAAACACAGAAGCTGAGGTTCCTTCTCGGTAGCTCCTTCAAGGGCAAGGCCTCTCCTAGGATAAAATACTGGGAAATGTTGATCTCCCCAGACGGCATTTTCACATGACCAAAGTCTAGAATCATGCTGGCAAGCACTCTAGCTATGTATTGTTAAAATCAGCTCTATTGAAAGAATGTTGATGTAGTAAAATTCAATAGTAGTAAATATTCAGTGTGATGAATTTTGACGTATGTGTACAGACTTTTACCTATCTAACATTTCCATTAACCCTGAAATATGTCTTTGGCAGTCAGTACCCTCCCAAACTTTGCTTGTTTTCTGTCACTATGGTTTTACCTTTTCCAAAATATTAGGTAGATGAAATCATACAAGGTTCAGTCTTTTTCTTTTCAGTTCAGTACAATGCCTTTAAGATTTGCTTGCGATTTTGTATATATCAATTGGTTTTATCTTTTTATTACTGCGTAGTGTTCCACTGTGTGAATACATCAGATTCTGCTCATCTGTTCACCAGCTGAGGGAAATTGTATCCAGTTTTTATCTTTTGTGCGGACAGGTGCTACAAATATCCTCAAGCCTTTCTGTAGGCGTGCATATGCCTTTCTCTTGATAAATGCCTAATGGGGGAATGGATGGGTTATATAAGGGCATGTTTAAATTTCTAAGAGATGGCCAGATTTTTAAGCTTTTGTACCACTTTGTGTTCCCCTCCACAATAAGTGAGAAACCCAGGGGTTTTACCAGACTTTTAATTTTGTCAACACTTGATTTTACCAGACTTTTAATTTTTAGCTGTCCTAGGCAGTGCATGATATTATCTTTTTGTGGTTTTAATTTGCATGTCCCTAATGACTAATACTGTTGATTTTAAAATGCTTATTTGTCATTATATGTTTTAATTGGTGAGTTATCTATTCAAATTTTCTACCCATTTGGTTCATTGTTCATTTGCTAATGCTCTTTATATATTCTAGATGCAGGTGATTTATGAGGGATATGCTTTGCAAATAAACTGCTGCATGCTTTTAATGTGTCTTTTGAGGGACACGTTTTTATTTTGATGAAATCTAAAGTGTCTTTTTTTAACTTTAGAGTGCTTTTCATTCTTTCTCAAGCCAAAGTCACAAGCATATCTTATGTTTTCTTCTAGAAGTTTTAATTTTCATTCTTACCTTTAAGTCTTTGTTCCATTTGCAATTACACTCACAATGGATGTGAGAAAAGGGTTGAGGAAGGTTGTGTGGTTCTCCCCCTGTGTGGGTGTCCAAATGATCCAGCCATTTGTTGAGAACACTATGCTTTCCCCCACTGAATTAACTTTGCACTTATGTGGAAAATCAATCTTTGATTTTGAAAATCAATCAATTTGTAGTTATTTTTCCATAATTTCTCTTCTATTTCCTTGTTCTGTGTGTCTGTCCTTATATCAATTTCAGCATCTCTTAATTATTATAGACTTATAATTCACTTGAAATCAGATAATGTAAATCAAATTTGCCCTCCCTTGTCAAAATCGTTTTGAATAGTCTTTCTGATACATTTCCACATCAATTTTACATTCAGCTTATCTATGTCAACAAAAATCTCAGTTGGTATTTTGGTGGTGACATTGCATTTGTAGAGTTATTTTGGAAGGATTTACATCTTCACTGTTGTGTCTTTAGTTTCATGAACATGGTATATCTCAGTTTTCTTTCTTTCTTTCTTTCTTTTTTGGTTTTGTCTTTTTGAGACAGGGTCTTGCTATGCAGTTCAGGCTGGCCTTGCGCTCACTTTATATCCCAGCTGGTCTTGAACTTGCAATGATCCTCCTGCCTCAGCGTCCTGAGCGCTGGGATTACAGGCATGTGCCACCATGCCCAGCCCTCAGTTTTCTTTAATTCCTATCAGCAGTATTTTTAGTTTTCACATGTTTTATGGAATTTATTTCCAAATAACATATAATGCATATGGTGTATGTTACTTCTTTAATGCATTTATTAGTGGCATTTTGACAATCTTAGACTTTCATCACGAATATTTAGATCATCTCACTTAAAATGAAGTTAGATAAGTTTGAGTTTAAATTCCACTACATTGCTATTTCTGTTTGTTTCATCTATTCTCCATAAGTTTATCCTACTTTTTCTGTCTTCTCTTGAAAATATCTTTCTGTTTTTACTTATATCTTTTTTGGTTGCTCACACTTAACAATATGCATTTTAAATCAGTTATTATATCTGCAATTAATATTATACTGGCATAAAAACTTTATAGCAATAAACTGATAAAAACCTCATGGTAATAAATTTGTGATGACCCATCCTTCAAGCCATATCATCTCACATTTTACTTCTACATTTATTACAAACCTACTGTTTATACTTTAAACAATTATTTCAAAGAGTGAAAAATGAGACAAAATTATGTTCTCCATTCTAGCTTTCATCTTTTCTTGTATAATTCTAATTTCTCTGTGCTATCATTTTCCTTATACTCAAAGGGCTTTCTTTAACAGTTTTTGAAGGGGAGTTCTTCTGATGTTGAATTCTCTTATCTATTCTGAAACAGTGTACACGTCTTGCATTTTTTAAAATGATATTTCCACTGGGTATAGAATACTATGCTCCTATTTCATTTTTTTCTTTTTTTTAAGGCTATCACTCCATTGTTTTCTCCCTTACATACATTCTGACCTGACATCTTCCCCTCCATACGATCTCTCTCTCCCTCCTTGCTTTTCCTGGGTACTTCTTAGATTTTTCTCCTTCGTCAGTGTCTTTCTGAACTTGCTTATGGTGTGCCTTCATGCAATTTATTTCATGATTTTTTCTGCTATGCTTTTGTTGAACTTCTTGGATATTCAGGCTTATAATTTTTGTGAAACTTATGGAAATTTTGTTCATTATTTCTTGAAATGTTTTCTTCTGTCCCACTTCCATATCCTCCCCTTCTGGAACTTTAAATTCATCTGGCCACTAATGTTGGCTCACAGGTCACTGAGTTTTGTTCATTCTTTCATGCTTCAGAGTATTTTTTTCTATGTTAAGTGGTTTATTTTTACTACCTGCTATGTCTTCAATTTTATTGACCTTTTGAGTTACAGGATGTAATCTGCTGTTAATCTTACCCTATACAAATCTTTTGTTTCAGAAATTACATTTTTTTGCTATAGATGTTTGATCTAGACTTTTAATAGTCAGCCTGTTTATATTTTCCTTTGATTTTCTAAACATCAAAGTGTATTTATTGTTAGGTAGATTAAAGACCTTGGGAGCCTATTGAAGCAGAAAGATTTATTAGTACAAAAAGTCTAACAGCAGAATATCCAGGATGGGAGGTCTGAAGAAAAGATTTCAGACCATCCTCAAGAATTAGGGAAGTATATTTTCAGCCTGGGGAAGGGTCAGAGCTTGGGTAGGGAATGGAAGGAGAAATGGAATGAGGAATTTACTTGGCTTTAAATGTGAAATACAAGTTCAGGTGTTGAGGGAGGCACATCAAACTAGTATTTATAATAGCCATTTTTACAACCTTATATACTAGGTCCCACATGTTTGTCATTTTTGATTCATTTCTATTATTTTTCTTCTGGTTATAGCAATGTTTTCCCTCTTCTTCAAATATGTAGTAATTTCTTATTCGATTCTGGACATTATATTGGATGTTGTTGGGTATTAGATTTTGTTGTGTTTCTTTAAACACTATATTGGCTTTTGATCTGAGAAGGAGTAAGTTATTTTTAATCATTTGGGTAATTTTGAGACTTGCTCTTCAGTGTGACACAGCAGATACAGGGTAGACTTTACCTACATTGGCTAACGCTCGCCTCTAGTCCAACAGCCTCCCAGGACTTTACCTGATGGCCCCTGTGACATCCTTCACCTCAAAGCCCACCCCCAGCTCTGTGTGAGCCTTGAGGTTTTCTCTGTCTCCTCTATTCTGGGCTTGTTTCCCAGGCCACAGACACTTTCAATGCACCTCTATATGGATTGTTATTGAGACAGTTTCTTCAGAGGACCCTTCTGGTATCTTTGGAGGTTCCTTTCAGTGAATCTCCCCCGTCTGATAGTCTGCTTTCAAATTCTAGCCCCTTTTGCCTTCTCAAACTATGGTGTCTTCCTGCCCAAATAACAGATCTGCTGGGTAGGTCTCCCTCTTCTGGGTAGTGTGGAAGTTACCTCCAGGGAGCAAGTGAACAGCTGTGGGGCTCAGGTCTTTTTTTTTTCCTTCCTTCTGTGCTTATGCTCCTGCAAACCATTGTATGATGCCCTAGAAATACTGTTTGATATGTTTTGTCTACTTTTCCAAATGCTTAAGATGAAAGGTTGGAATCCATTCATATTACAATGGCAAGCAGAAACACTGACACTACACCCCAACGACACCCAGAAGTTGGAGGCAGATTTATTTACATGGTCGGGCACTGATCGGGATGATTTCCAGAATATCAGGCCCTGATCTGTGGTGGTCTGGGGTTTATATGGGATAAACAAGCAGGAAGTACACAGGAAGAATGGCTTGTCAATTGGGGACTGGTTTATACAATGTGCACCATAGTGACCAGCAGTGCACCACAGTGACCATCCACTACTAAGAGACAGGAGCAACTGAATCTGGAACAGGAACCGCCACCTGGGCAACTAACAAACTGAAGTGTACTGGCGGGGCGGGGTGCGGATTTTTTGCTACAATATTACCTCATCATGGCTAGAAGAAAAAATATAAATATGTATATATATGACACATGTATCTAACAGATACATGTATTATTTTTCTGGCATTATTTCTGGGGATCAAAACAGAGATGAGCAGATGCTGAGCACACTTTCTAGCATCGAGCTACAGCCCCCAAATCACCAATGGTTTTTATGTACATTTAAATATTATTATTTTAAGAGTCAAATACTTTTTTTCCAAATTGAGTCTGACCCGAAACTCCCAAATCCAAGGCTGATAGTAGTATTACTTCTCAGAGGAAAGAGAGAGTCTCAGGATCCTCTGCGCTCTCCCCTCCCCTGACTCTGACCCTCCAAAATACCTCAACGGGGGCCTATCAGTGAAAACCTTTGTTCTAGGACAAACGTTATTTTCCTTAGCCTTGTAGCCCGGAGCCTCCACTCCCCACCTCTACCTCACCTCCTGCTCACCTCTTTATACCCCCGTAGTGAAACTCCAGCTCATGGAGCTTTTTGCTATTTCCTTCAACCCTTTGCTACACCTTTCCTTCCTACAGCTTTGCTTAGCTGTTTCCCCATCCAGGCGAACTGCACTCTGCACCTTGACCCCACTCTCAGCTTCCCACCTGGCCATGTGAGACTCAGAGTCTCGCAGGGGGTCAAGCTGTGAAGTCACCACATGTCCCTGCATTTGGCAACATTCCCTGTGCTCTATGTACCCTTATCTTTTTATTTTCTTTTGCTGAACACACATAGCTGAAGTCACAGAAATGGAGTTCATCTCTCCTGGTTGCTGAGCTCGGCAGTGTCTTAGTCAAGTATTACATTTGCAGCTCCTAACACAAACCTGACATGTGGGAATTTGCCAGCAAGTATCTGCAGAATGAATGCAGCAAGGGAAAAGGAGCCATGAAGGGGCTTAGCATGACTACAGGAAGCTGGGGAAGAAGAAGCACGGCTCGGTCAGGCACAGAGCAGGTTTCAGGCTGTGTAAGAGACGGCAGGAACGGCACACCGTCAGTGCTCAGTCTAACACACACACACGTTCAGATTATAACTCTGTTACTTTCTTGGTGACTCTGGGGAAGTCATTCAGCTTCTCTACTTCCCATAAAATGGGATCGCAATGCCTACCTCACCGGGTTCTTGTGGAGTTGAAATGATGTACGTGTCAGATCAAACAATATGGAATTGTTGTGTTTTGACTTATGAATGCTACAGAAACCAAAGCCCAGGAAACACGCCCCCCGCCCCGGAGTCCTGTGTGTCCATCCGCCCCGCCCCCAGCCCTGCTGGGTGCTGTGGGGACCCGGGTGCACTTTTGGTGTTGAGGCCAGGCTGCTTTGCATCAGAGACTGACACCTCCTGTCATTACTCTCCTCAGCTGTGGTCTGGTCAGCACAGTGTCTCCAAAGTGTCACCACCTAGCAGCTGCAGGTAGTGCTGCCCACCAAGGTTTGGGGGCTTCCATTTTCTTTATTTTTCCAACAATATAAACCTTTTTACTGACAACTCACCTAACACCAGATTCGTGGGGGCACTGGGTTACTGGAAGGCAGACTTTGGCGTGCCCCTGGCCTAGGTTTATTTCCCCCATATCTGAGCTCCCAGGGCTGCCTTGGGATGGGGAGTGACTGGAAGGCAGAAGTCAGGGAAGCAGAAAGGAGAAGACGGGTGTCAAGTGGGTCTGTTCACTTCCACCCACCCCACATTACCTTTACATGAGACAAAGTATCCTCAAATCCCTTCTATTTCCACTTGGCTCTTCTAGAAACGACCCACTTGACATTTTAAGGAAAAAAGTGTGTATAAGTGAGAGGTTCAGGGTTTTCAGTACAGACAGTGGAGTGGAGAACCTTGGGAAATCTACGCACCACTCTTACGTCTGGAGAATGAAACCAGATGAGGTGAGAAGGCAGGTCTGACACCTGCCTCCCTGTGCACTCTGGGAAATGTGCTCCAGGACTGCACCCTCCCAGCCTTCCATTCTGCTCGTCTTCTTCGGGCTGCCTGCAGAATAGGTCTCTTCAGCCTGAATAAATGTATCTTCTCCCTCCCCTTTCTTCCCTCAGTGGCGGTGGTGAGGGCAACGCTGTCTTCAACAAGCTGAGAAGGCTGGGCAAGTTATGGGCAAGCGAGTTTGAATCAGGCCTCTGGGCTCAGGTGGAGCTTCACACATGTGCCATGGTGCTATGGGGCTCTCATGCAGACAGGTAGGGACTGGTGGGATCAGCTTCTTTTGGAAGAGGAGGCCATGCATTGCCCTGAGGCACAGGCTGTGACCCTTGATGCACCCCAACCCTGGAGCGGCATCTTTTGCCAGCCCTCTAGAGAAATAACATGCATGAGAGGTACAGATCTTCTGTCTCAGCAGGAAACATTTTAAAAGTTCACTCATTTATTTAGTATGGAAATGGCTTATACAGTTAGAAATATGAAATCTCCCACAAATTTCTCCCTGCAAGTTGGAGAACCAGGAAAGCCAGAAGTAAAATTCAGTCTGTTTCCAAAGGGACACACGTGGGCGGGAAAGGCTAATGGTGTCAGTCAGGAAGCTCAAAGGCTCCAGAACCAGGACTAAGATCTGATGACAAAGAATGGGTGCTCCACTGACACAGAGAGCACAGGCCTGCTGATCCTCTGCATTTGTGCCATTTGGGCCCTCCATGGAGTGGACAACACCTGCCTATGTTGGTGCGGGCAGTCTCCATGTTCAGTCTACTCACCCAAATGCTAACTTCTCCCAAATGTGCTTCTCACCGCCTCATTCAGGAAGAGTTTGCCATTCACCAGGCATCCTGGCATCCCTTAGCACAGAAAATTAACCATCACAAAGACAGTATACAGAGCATGCACTCATCATTAAGAAAAAAACAGCATCCCGTGGATCGCAGTCTCTGCAGGCGGATCCTCTGGAAGTGAATTTATCAGACCAAACGCCCCGGATGTACACATCAGCCTACTCCACTGAGCAGCTGCGTGAGCATGGGCAGAAGATTTCCCTTCTGTGAATCAACCAGAATTAGAACCACAGTTCTTAGTGTCAAAGGAGCTGCAGATATGACAGAGGAAAATAGCTGCTTAGAAAACTCAGTTTTCTCCTCGAAAAGTGGGGATGGCGGTAAGGTGTATCTCCTGAGCTTGTTGTATGGCACGTAGGAAAAGCTCCAGGTTCTATTACGCTCGTTCTGTTCATTGTTATTATTCTTGTCTTGGAGCCCCTCCGTAGAAGTTGTGCGGATTGGTTGATTTTTATACCATCTGCTGGGTAGAACCTCAGGATGGTGTACAGCTGGTGGTGCTGCTGGGTGACCTTGACCTTATCCCTCATACTGCTTAGGACCTCCTGTGAGTCATCACTGGATTCACACCATACCTAAGAGTTTATGAATTTATGAATATAAATAAGACAGACACATCCTTCCCAGCCTCACTGACACTTTCCAGTGGTTCGGTGACACATGGTTCGCGGGCGTCTGATAGGTGAACTGCATGCCTGATTCCTCGTAAATGATGAGTTATGAGATCTTACTCTTCTTTCCCTGGTTGTTCATTTAATAACAACATAATTATTATGTTTTTATAATATGGGCACTGTGCTAAGGGATGAGGATAACCAGCTCTCATTCATTCACCCAGCTAACAAACGTTGATTAAGTGGTGCATCTCAGAAGAGGGTGCAAGTTGCCCCAGTGAGGTAGGGGTCTGAACTCTGGATGAGGCAGTGGGCTGAGGGGGGAGCCCACACCGGGTGCTGGAAGGAGCAGAGAGGGATACCACAGGGGATGGATATCAGATAGGGGGACAATGTCAGCTAGCCTTCTTGCTACTGGAGAAAGGAGAGGGAGAGAATCTGAATGAACCCTGTTGACAAAGATCCTGCAGTGCAGAACCAGAGGTGGTCAGGCAGTGACAATGACTAAGATAACAGAGTCTGTAGCAGAGAAAACAGCTAAAACTAAGAGAAAAACAGAGGAGGTGCTGGTGGGGGTGCCCATGGGCAGCAGAGCCCTGAGCCGCCCATCGCTTGCTGTGAGCTGTGGGGCTCTCCTTTCAGGCAGCTGCTGAGTCCTTCCCAGCCCTCTGTGGTGGCCTCATTTCCTGCACACCAGGCCTCAAAGCTGCACTTCTGCTAAGATGGAAGGGAGGAAACCAGGGTCTTCACTTGCATGGTCTCATCACCAGGAAACCTTTCAGCCTCCCTGAGTCCTGGATCTCCTTCCTATGGTTCCCTGGAGCAGACTCATGGTCCTGAGTGCGCCTGGAGGATGTGAATTGGGAAGCACCCCTGGGAGGCAGGAGGAAGGAGATTAGCAGGACCTGTCATAGAGGGGAGGTCTAAGCTAGCCACAGGGAGGCAAGATGGACAGTGGCCTCGAGCAATCTGGGCAGCTCTGCCAGGAATGGGCAGAGGACACCTGGGAAGCATGACCAGCTGAGGCAGACATTAAGGATGTGCTGACAGCTGAAGCCTGTGTGACAGAAATCCAGCCCCTGGGGTGCACATTTTTCCATGAATAGAGACTCCTGGGAGCTGTACCTCGGGGTCCCCCACAGAATGGTGCTTGAGAGGCCCTGCAGTTGCAGTGAGTGAATCAGACCAGTCGGAACCCACAAAGGGGACCTTGTCTGGCTCCTGCTCCACATGGGGGCTCCAGTCCACAGTGTCCTTGTTACAGACAGGGTCTGATGCAGAACTCTCCCCTACGAACAGGGTGACCTGGATTCTAGAGGCTTTGTGCACGGCAGGGGTGCGTATAGACATAAACCAGAACACACACTATTTCTAATGTATCACATGTCTGTATCTTCAAAGTAGCTTGTGTTTCTCAATTGCTTTTGCTGCACTGAGCAATGTTCTTAGTTACTCACATGCATACAATGTCCAATTCCTACTCCCACCCAGGGTTTGCTAGCCTCAATTTTCAGAGGAGGAAATTAAAAACTCAGATGCAAAGAGGTTAAGATAATTTATTCAAGGGCATGTGGTCAGAAAAAAAAAGAAAAAACTGGATCTGTCCATAACTATTACTCCATCCTGACACACACCTGTCTTCCGGCCATTCACTCTTGTGTCTAGGAGTCTCACGCATGTCCATAGCTGTGGACACGATTCACTGATTAATAGTTCTGTCTATTTCCCTGGTATGATTGCACAACTTATAGAACCATGTTTCCGGGTAATGGATGTTTGGGATGTTACATTCTCACTGAGGTGCATAAAGACGCAGGTGCATCTTGTTTTCAAGTGTACATGTTGCAACTGTTGATCCTGGAAGCCCAAATGCCTTTAACTTTGGAGTCCGGTGCCAGGTCTTAGAGTGTTTGCAACAATGTACACTTCTACATGCTGAACTTGAGAATATGAGATATGCCCTTCCTTTGATTTATATTTCTCTGTTTTCCGGTAAAGAGGAGCATCTCTCTTTTTATTATGAGCCATAGATGTTTTCTGTATGCATAATTTTCTACTGGGTAGTTTGCCATTTTCTTCTAACTTATAGGAATTGTGTACATACTCTGGAAAGTAATTGATTATGTATACACCAAATATCTTTCAGTCTGCACCTTAGTTTTTAAGGTTTGACTGCTTTTTTCACCATAGAGCAGTTTCAGTTGTATCGTACTTGAATCCAGTAACCTCTTTTCTTATGATTTGTGCTTTTGTATATATTGTGTAAGAAATTCTTTCCCATCTCAAAATCATAAAGGTTGTTTCTTAATTTCTCCTAATTGTCTTAAAGTTTTATTTTTCATAGTAAAGTTTTACTTGATACCTTTACTTTTTGTATAAGATGTAAACTTTTCTCCCTACACATAGCTGCTTTCCCAGAGTTATTCATTGCGTTCCTCTGGTTCCTTGCAATGCCTCCCGCACTGCAGGTCCAGTTCCCATGGGTATCTGAACCCATCACTGGTCTCCCTCCTGGCCTAAGCTGTCGTGTGCAACCTTAAGCACTAAAGCTTTATCCTAAGCCTTGAGTCAGGATAGGTAAATTGTCCTTGTCCTTCAACCTAATTTTCCCAGAAAAACCTTTGCATTGGCCTGTTGTGTTCACCTGAAAGTCTGCTGGGATTGTTAAAATTTGTAATCACATTGTGTTTCAAAATTGATGTAGGTGGATAATCAACACCTTTAGAATATTAGTTCTTTCTGTCCATAAGAATGTCATCTCTCTCCCTCTACTCAGTTTTCCTTTTATGTCCTTCAATAAAGTTTTATAATTTTCTCTTTAAAGGTCTTATACATAGTTTACTAGATTTATTTCTTAGTACATTATACCATTTATTGGAGCTCTGGAACGCGACATAGCTCATGTACCTCTTCTTATGAATTGCACAATCCCAGTCAAGTCTCTTAAATGGTTCAATCCTCAGCTTCCTCATAAATAATTACACCCACACCATAGAGTAGGTGTGTGGATCGAATGAAATAAAGAATGTGACACTTTTAGAACACTGTAAATATCTGATAAATGTTAGCTTGACCTGGAGTTGGCATGAATTTGGAGTTCCATTTCTGTGTGTTCATGTGGTTCTTCTTAGCAAGTAGGCTGCGGGAATGGTCCCTGGGGAGAAACAGGTCACAGATAGAAGGATCTGATCTACTAGTACTTGGCGATACACTGCCCCTCCAGAATAAGGAGCATTTAGTGAACACAGTTCAAAATATTTATTTGAACTACCATGTGAACTGAATCCCAAAGCAAGGATAGTGAAATTAAAATTGTAAAATAATTCTGGTTAATCTAATGGAAAAAAATTAAAAAGGATAGCTACTTGTGAAGAGTTTTTCTTTTTTCCTATTCAAAATTTAAAGGAAACTAATACAGAATTTGGTTTTCTAAACTGGTTTCATTTTTACAAATTAAAAGAAGGGTCATGGATGTTGCTCAGTGGCATGACACTTTCCTGGCAAGCACAAGGTCATGAGTTTGATTTCAAGTACAAAAAATAAAAATAAAAAAGACTACTTGCTTGCCATAAGCATTTCAAACCTCAAAGAAAACTATAAAGAAGTATAATTACCCCCAAATCACACCCCCAAAGAAAGCTAACAGTTTTGTAAATAATCTGCGTTTTTTTTCTGTTTCTCAGTCAGTAAGGGGTCTTCTGGTCCACTTTTTATTTTTCCCTCAGCAGGATTTGGTGGTTGTCTTTTCATTTTAAAGTGGTATCATCAGCAATAACAATAGCATCAAACACAGCCTAGAAAATGACAAACTGAGGTAACCATTCATTTGCCCCCTTAACTATATAAACTAGGTTTGTGGTTATATAACAAAATCTGAAATAAACCAGAAAATTACATGCAGTAAATAAGTGCTTAATGTGTCAATTTCACCTCAGGGGAGAAAAGTTAAAAGGGGTTT